>CANXYC010375636.1:0-13222 GCA_948193065.1 Aleurites moluccanus
GCTAGGAGATGAACATTGTTTATATCCGATATTGATGGTCTATATTGATTATATATATGATGCATGATATATGATATATACTTGTGACAGCCAATTGCATTATGGTGACAGAATAATGGACAGGTTAACAGAATGAACAACAGAATTTCTTAATGGATGGTAATTGACTAATAAATAAATAATATATTAAGGTTGATAGATTGTGTGATGGTACTGGGTTCTACGGGTGCCGGTCGCCATTGGCATCTCCCGTGCCCTAGGACCATCGCGGTCCTGGAAACCGGGTCGTGACACCCTCATTCTTATATTTTTCTTCCATCTGAGTTACGCTATCAATCAACTTTGTTAAGGATGTAAACTCCACTGCTAACAGTGAGTTGTGGAGGGAAGCATGAAGTCCTCTTCTAAACCTATGGATCTTCGCAACTTCATTAGGAATAATTTGTGTAGCAAATATTGCAAGCCTCAAAAATTCCTTAGCATACTCCTGTACAGTCAAACTTCCCTGCTTTAATCTTTCAAATTGTATCATACATTTTCTCTTTTCTCCCTCTGTAAGGAACTCATCAAGCATTACCTGTTTAAACTCAGCCTAGGTAGGCGGATTATCTCTATACAACCGCTCCCCAATGTGCCTCTCAAACCAGTCACAAGCTCTATCCTTAAGCAGTAAACCAATCAACTCAATAGCCCTGGTATCAGAGCAAGGCAACATCTTCACCAACTTTTGTATGCGATCTAAGTAAGAGCTAGGGTCATCTCCCTGTTCACCTCCAAACTCCGGTAGTCCAAGTTTCAGAAAACTGAACATAGTAACTCTCCCTTCATCAATAACCCATCTAACCATCGGTGCTGTAGGTGGAACCATAGGAGGTGGCACTGCCACTGGTGGAGGAATTACAGGTGCTGGCGGTGGTACAGACTTATTATCTGGCCTGCGTTACCTTAACTCTTCTATTTCTTTCCTTAACCGCTCATTTTCTCTCATCAATGCTTCATTCATTATATTAACATTCTCTGCCATAACTTCCTCCTCTCTTTCTCTTCTTCTCCTTATCTGTGGCGGTTCAACTGATTCAGCTCTATCTGGTGCTACTTGGGAAACTTCCTCAGCCTCCCTTCTCCTACTAGATTGAGACTCCTAACAGATTCCAGACGAACAACACCTCTGCCCCATTCCCTAACTCTCGGATGTCCTCTTAGTGGCATATTCTAAAAACACACAAAAGGAATAGATATCAATTAGTAGAACACAGATAAACACATAACAGATAACAACAATTAACGTTACAGGAATCCTAATGCTCCATGGTACACTTATACACTTAAGACACTTATACCTTGTTAATTATGTTTCCTTTATTTCTTTGCTCTGATACCAACTCTGTCACATCCCCCATTTCAGGAGATATGACAATCCTAGTGTATGGGGAAGGCATAAGGCCACCTAAACCCGTAGAACCCCATTCTGCATTTTCTACAGAAAATTTGCCACAACTACTCTACTTTTACAATCTAATACCCAGGACCCAAAGTCCCTCTCTTTATTACCAACATTAACATAACCTGCATAAATCAGCACTTCTATTCCCATACTCATTTCATACTACAATGTACATACCATATTTGTTATCATTTTTTCCAATCCAATACTTTAAATTGCATATATAGTATAATAATTACATCTCTTTAACATAGCTTTATTTTTACAATATCATTACTAAATTCCTTATTACATACCATAGAGCTACTATAAAAAGATCCATAAATACAATTAAGGAGTCATTACATAGATAAGGCAAATTCCACTCCTGAAGGAAGAGAGAGGAAATGTAATCGTCACTATCTATCAAACCCTGAAAAGGATAAACCATAAAAGAGTGAGACGAATCTCAGTGAATAACATATATATTCCCTCACTTGTGAGGCTAGGTGCTTACAAAGAAGGTCATTCAATAACAAATTACAATATTCCAAGAAAATAATATCAATGCCAAGAAATAAGATTTCCAATAGAATTCAATATCAAGTTTCAAGTACAATATGGTTCAATAGGAATAATCATATAATCAATAACATTGGTCACTTGCAAGAAAAGACTGTGAACCAAATGTTCTATATCCATGACAATTAGCAAAATCTAATGAACAATGGACAAAGGCTACAGTTAAGTAGCATGTCAATAGTCATACAGTTGATCACACTATACGTCTAGGACCTTAACCCCCTCCTAGATAGGGTCCCCAATATAATACACTGTGCATAATGCCCGATGAACAAACATCTACCCCATCGGGAGAGTAGTACTGTCAATGGTCCCATATATAGGGTAAGTAAAAATGTTATCCAATAATGAACACCAATCAATACATTTATATATCAAGGATTCAATTAACAATGTCTACATAATCAAGAAACTTTAATAATAATACAATTTCTTAGGGAAGATTCAAGGAAATAATATACAAAGACAACAAGTAAAGAAACATATATGTTACTCACCCCAAAATTCCAATGTGTCCAACCACCTAGCATAAACAGAAAGGAGGGTCTTTCACTTCCTTGTCTTTTCCTTTATCTCTCTTTTATGCAGTTATAACAAACATAAATCTCAATTTAGAAACCTAATTACATTACAATACAATAAGCAAACCTAAATTCTAAATAACATTTAAAAATCCTGAAATTTCTACCTGAGCATATCCTGATATTTCACATATAACTCAATATGTACAGGTCCAAATGCTACTCTGTTTTCATTGAATTTTATCTAAGACATAATGAAACATTTCTCATGTTTTGACTTTCCCCTGATTCGGACCTTAAAGTCCTCATATTTACCAATTTCAAAAGGGTTACATTTCTGAAATCCCTAATCCGAGCCAGTCTGCCTTAGGGGTCCATAATTAATAATAAAGTGAGAATTTGAAAAAACTTCCAAAAGAAAAAATATTTCTGACATGTATATCTACAACTTTAATTTTGAATATTATCAAATTCCTATATTAAGGGTCTCAAAACTTAGTTATAATTTTCTGCTGAGTCTCAAGAATTTCACAAAAATGAAACCCTATCCGAGTCAGTCTTGTTTGGAGACTCATATCTCCCAACACAGACGGATTCAGCCAAAATGTTCTAAAGAACATATATTCTACACATACAGAGTTATAACTTTTATGTTTTTAACATTTTCAAATTCTACATCTAAGGGCACAACAATAGAATCCAAAATTTCTACCAAGTCACAGGAAATTCCTGAGATAGAAAATTTCAGAATTCCCAATCAATTTCTCTATTCTAGAAATATCATCCTACCACTTAATCACTCAAAAAAAACTCATCAAAAATGTTCAAAACTTGTTAAAAAATTTACCTTGGAGAAAAATTGCACCAAATCTCTATCTAAGCCCAAATAATTCAATTAGAGATTGGGAGAAGAATTATTTATGAAAGAATTTGTGATAGATCAAATGATTTTAGGAAGCTAAGAAGAAAATTTTTCTATGAAGAGAAGCTTCAATATTTCGGCCATGGGAGAAGAAATTGAAGAAAATGATGACTTCTTGTCATATTTATCTATATATGTAACAAATGACCCAATAAGAAAATTAGAAAAAAGTAAATAAGGAAAAGAAATAAAGAAAAAGAAATAAAAAAAAAATCATAATTAAATCATTTTAAATTATACAAATAATTATAGATATATATACCTATAGATATATATATATAATTATTTAGCCACTTTTGTTGATATTTTATGCTAACTCTTGATTAATTAGTAATTAATCAATTAATTAACTCTTAAATATTTTCAATTTACTTTGTTATGATTTTTAATACTCTAGCATTTTCAACTATGTTCATGTTACCCATTTTATTTGATTTAATTCTCATTTAAATTCTATAATTCACTTTAATGTCTATTTTTCATTGTTCTTGATAAATTTTCGGTTATTGCTCCCTGGAGAATTTAAAAAAATTCCTATCCGATTTGGGTTTTTCATTAATAATTGTTCGGGTTATTACACTTATAAATCAAAATTAACAAATCAAATTATGTATTAAGAATAATTGAAATCATAAATCATTGTTATCAACCTTTATTATTCAATTAACTTCATCTAAATCCTAGAAAACGGATTTAGTTCAACACTGTAAAATAAAGAAAAGGTAAACTAACCAATAAATTAAATATGTTCATACTAAAATTAACAAAAAAAAAAAGTAGAGAAAGTAAAAACTGTATTTGATGATCTCTTTGATTGATTGAAGATTTTGAAACTCCAAAAATCCTTTTCTCTAGCCTCCCTTAAGTCTCCTTAGCTCCCAAGAGTGATATATCTTTTTCCCAAGTCTTGGTTGCCTTTTTATAGATTTCATTTCTGAGGGCTGAGCAAAATACTGGGTAAGGACATGAAATACCGGGTACTCGGTATTCGCTATTGTTTCTCGGGTTCCATTTATACCGATTCTTCTTCTCCAAATACTGGGTTTTAACTACAAATACCGGGTGCCCGGATTTCATCCCCTGACGATTTTTTTCCAACTGAAAATCTAAAATTTCAATTTTCAAACATTCAAAATCAAATTAAAATCAAATCAAATATTATCTAAAATCAAAATTATAACCAAAAATAATCTAAATCAAATTTAAACTTAAAAATTAAATTAAATTCAAATATTTTATTTATCAAAATCATAACTAAAAGAAATCGTATTCAAATTTAAACTAAAATTATCAAATCTTCCTAAAATCAATTAATCAACTAATAATTCAAAACTTAATTCAAATAAGCTAAAATTAACTAAAAATATAATTAAACCTATAGTAAACTCTACTTAAAATGAAATAAAAATAACTTAATTATTATGCCTAATAATAATCATCACAAATCATTAAATCCTGTAACAAACAATTATTTTCACCATAAAATGTATAGAAATCATATCTAAGATGTATCAATTTGTAATACTCATATTTTATTGATAAATAATAATTATTTTATGAATATTTAATTAAAGTTATGAATATAAAAGTATTTTGTGGATTTGTTATATTTAAAAAAAATAATTGTTTAAAAGTAAAAGGGAAATGTATTTTTCAAAATTAATTTTAATTTTAATTAGTGTCATATTTTTATGTATTATTTAATAATTTAATTTTTATACTCATCAATTTAGTTAAATAATTGTTATTATTATTATTTTAAGAATTTTTGGAAGTTAAATTTATATTTTAAATAATTTTTATTAAATTTGAAAGATATTATTTTTTCAAATTTTAATATGTTAAAATGAATTAAATTTTATAAGGATTTTATGGACTATTTATTTATAATTATTTGGACTTAAAATGAATTTTCTATAAATTTTCAAAAATAAAATAAAATAAAATAAAAAAATAGGACTAATCATAGACTACTACGTGATAGTCTCGGATTGGTTGTCGGCAGATTAAAATCTACTAGAAAAGTGAAGAAGGGAAGAAGAAGAAGAGGAAGAGGAAGAAGAGGAGGAGGAGGAGGAGGAGGAGGAGGAGAAAGTGGTCAGCAATACTAATTCTGGCACCGATTTCGGCCAAACTGTAGGGAGGTAGTTGACATCTTTCATACCATCGTGTAGCCTTCTATGAGAAGAGTTCATAGGCATCATTCTTGCTCAATTTCGATTACCAAATAAGGAGTTATTTTTGTTCAAAATAACTTCCATGACCATATTGGTCAAAAATTTCAAATGGTCTTAACTCTCATTTGAATTCTAAATTGAGTGATTCTAGTTCCTATGGTTTTGTCTTGTTCCCATCTTTCATTTGATACCCAACTTGCTATCTGATATTCGCCGAAAATGAGATCGAAAAATAGAACCACCAGACCATCTATGGCGAATTCCATCGGCCATTTATGGTGATTCCAATTTTATTGAACTCCTCTCTTCATGAGCTTTTTGGTAGTATCTACTTTGGCCCATTACTGACCGGAGCCGGGATTAGAAAAATGGAATACGCATGTATTTTTTTTTCGAAAACTGAGAGTAAGTGAGTTTTAAATCATTCTAAAAATCATTATAAATTATTTGGAGTATGATTGGAGACAAATTTATGAAAAAATATTGAGTATTGACTGTAGTATTAGAATATTTAGGCAATGAAAATTGGACAACTGTGTTTATATTGAGTGAATAAATTAAGATGAATTAATGTAATTAATTTGGAGTAATTATTAAAATTATTTGGATGATATTTATGGAACTTAGGTATCAAAAGTTAAATTATGTGGAATAAATTAATTAAGGCGGTAATTAAGTTAGGTAAATAAATGAATTTAAATTAAGATAAATTATTGGAGTTTGATGAAAAATTTATTTTGTGTAATATTTTGAGTATAATGATAATTATATATATTTTGATGTAATTAAATGATGAATTATTAATTAAGGTATATTTATCGAAATTATTGTTTTGGAGATTGAAATAACTGACTTAATAGTTGAATTATTTGATGAAATATTTATTATTGAGTTTGAAGACTTAGGAGGGGTCATTGAGTTGAGATTGATTGTTGTGATGCCTACTATAATATCTATCATTTTTGGGCTATTTTATTAATTGTATTTTGTTGAATTTAATTAATTGAAGATATGAATGTTTGAGGAAATCCAGAAATTTCTGGTTGCAAGGTGGATTTTTGTGAGGTTGATTTCTTGATCTTAAAGGAATAATTTGGTAAAGTGTAAAATATAAAAGTTATAGGTGTATATCTCATCTTCAATTCTGTAAAATGGTTCTATAAAATTCTATGTATATGAAGAGTTATGCCTCCTTGATCAGAACCTATCTGGTTCATTAATTTCTGCAGGAATCTGAGTATGTTTGAATTTTGTGGGAATGATTGAGGCTGTTTGAGCCAAAAGTGTAAACATGAAAAATGTTACTTTTATATGTTGTGTTATTGGCTATAAAATTTTAGGAGATTTGGATAAGTATAACCCAGTGGAGAGTGAAATTACTCAGGTCAGTTCGGATGAATTTTAGGCAGTAAGTTAGGGTGAAATTTAGAGAGTCACCATGGTCTGTGTAGTTATCTTTGTGATGTGAATTTTGGATATGTTGGACCTCTGAATGTCTATTTTAAGTTACAAAAAGAATTATGAAGTTTGGATGTTTGTAGCTCATTTGCGAGCGGATTAAATATAAATTGTCGAGGAAGGGTTTCAGCTTGGCAGAGATTGGTATTTGCGAGCCGATAATGCGAGCAAGCGAAGTTGTGAGGTGGTAATTGGAGAAGTGGAGTTAGGTGAAGGGAAATTTATGCAAAGAGGCATTGCTGAGGTGGCATATGCGAAGAGGGAGATAGGTGAGGCAAGTTTGGCGAAGAGGCATTGCCGAGGTGGCATATGGGAAGAGAGAGATAGGAGAAGTGAGTTGGCGAAGAGGCATTGCCGAGGTGGCATATGCGAAGAGGAGTTCGCAAGGAGAGTTTAGCGAGGCAGCATATGCGAGGTGGCATATGCGAAGTGGGATTAGCGAAGTGGCTTATACAAAGTGGCATTGCCGGAGCAGATTGGTAAAGTGGGAATTGCGTGCTGGCTTATGCGAGGTGGCATTGCCTAGGCGGGTTGGCGAGGTGAGCTGGTGAGCGGAATTTTGGGGCAGTAGCCTATTTAACCAGTGCCTAGTAGCGATTTTCTTTCTTCTTCTCTTTGTTCTTCTTTAGTTCTTCTCATATTAGTTCCATTTATTTTTTAATGCATTAATACTCAAAATTAATGCATTAAATCTCTAGATTATCATATTTTAAGGCATCAATCGTTAGTTCAAGCAGATTATCTCAAGAAAATCAGTTTTGGAGAAATAAGGTAAATTTTCTTCAAATATCATTTTCTTTTAGATTAAGAAAGTCTGGTAGTTAGAATAGTTAATTATGGGTATATAGAATTCATTGCAAGCATCTTGAAGCTATTAATGGTAATTAATGTGGAGAAATCAGAATTTATGGATTGTCATAAATAGTAACATGAACAGTAAATTCAAAATAAATTTCAGATTTTCTTTAAAAGATGAATTAAATTGATGTTGGGAATTAAAAATAGAAACTATAAGATGGTTAAATGTTAAGAAATCATATTGAGTATTATTGATTAAGTAAAACCCTAATTTTGAATATTTGGGGAAATTTCATAGGAGAAGAAATCCAAGGAAATTGAGGAGATTATTGTTGAGCAAACTATTAAAGGAAACTCAAGAGTAAATTATGTAAAGGTAAGTATGAACATTGCATATGTAATTTGCTTCTTGAAATGAATTGTTCAAACCTTCCTAATGTTCACATACATGATATTATATTATGCACCTATTATTTGAAATCCTTATGATGTTCTCAAATAAATAATAAATTGTTCCATGTGATTACATTATATGAATGCAAATGGCTTGGTCATTCTTCTTTAGACCAAGTTCATATGAAACCATTTGTTAAGTTGATTGAATTTATATTATATGTTGATGGTCTTGTGACCAATATGTTTCTTATGAGATTAAAACCATGTGACCCTATGGATATAATGCTCTTCCCAATGAGAGTAAATTCATTGGTCCATTGTGCACTTTGAAAATCTAGCTGATAGGGTTTTTATCAGTGTTCGACCATGAGGTCTAGGTTACGCCTGGCCAAGCATGCGTTTGCGATAAGGTAGCAGGGACTACTGATGCACTCTATTGTGATAGGTAGCAAGGCTACTAATGCACTCTGTAGTTCTACCATGTTACTTGATAGTGTTATTCGATTGTGAGCACTTTTGTTCTTGTAAGCCTAACCATTTGATATTCTCTTACCCATGTTATTTGGATTGACCTCTCTTTTGTATTGATGGATTTCTTTATATTGCATATTCATATCTTGCTGAGTTGAAGGCTCACTCCTTTTCTGTGGATTTCAGGTGATAGTGTGGCTTGTAAGGGAGCTAATTTAGAAGATAGAGCTTTTTGACTCATTCCTCCAAGAAGCTTTCATTGTAATCATTTTGATATATATGTATGCATTTATTGAATTGTATTATGGTACAATATGTATTGAAAGTATACTCTAGAGCTCCGTAGTTGGATATTGGGGGATGATAATATTTTGAGGACTAAATTGTTATACATGGGTTACCCTTGTTCCTTAGTGATGTGGGAAGTATCTTTTGATCGGTAAGAAACAAAAGGAAATTCTTTAATGATAAACATATATATGTATGAATAGTTATTACTTAAATCTATGAAATGAATGTTTTAACGATAAATATATATATATATATATATATATACTTGATGTAGTATGAAATGTGTATGAGATCCAGGATATGAGAGTTCTATGGGCTTATAATGGCCTTAAGCCTACCCTTACCCTAGGACCGTCGCACCACTGGAGTCGGGGTGTGACAATTATGACATTGGGTAGACTTTCTTTATGTCAAACCTGGATAGGGGCAGCATTTATTAGGACCAAAATTCACAATTACATAACAGAGGCGTGCACATCACCAAATCAGATGCTCGATAGAGCCAGTGATGGAGCCACTAATCATGTATTTCCATATCGATCTCAAATGTAGCTGCAGAAGAAACGACATAGGATTACTAGCAGAGCTTGAGAATAACACACGCTCATTCAACATTGTACTCTATTTAAGAATTTAGAAAAATAGAGAAAACCATTCAAATTTTTGCAAACAATTTACAAAAATAGAGAAAAACCCTTCAAATTTCCAACACATATGATAATCCCAGTAAAACACAAACAATTAATTGAGATTTAAAGATAAAAGGCTTAAAACCCTTCAAATTTCTAATGCATATGATAATCTAAGTAAAATACAAACAATTAATTGAGATTTAAAGATAGAAAGATTGATGAGATTGGCGATGGAGAAGGCGGCAGAAGGGGGTGTGGGTAAGAGAAAAATGAGGCGATGTGTAACAGTAGTTTGTGGGTTTTTAATATTTCAAATGTGATATGTTAGATCTTCTAGATTGTCCTATTGATGACCTTTAGAGAAAAATGGGTTAATGATTAAGGGTTTATAAGTGAAAATGAATTTGTTACTGGGAAGTAGAGAGAAATGGAGAGTGTGTTTATGGAGGTCGATAGGGTTTTAACTAGGGAGAGATTTCAATTAGATTGCAAAGTGGAACAATTTATCCTTCTTGTGTTCCAGATATTTTCTCTATACTATTATTGCCCATTAAGAATGAAGATTGGATGTTTCTTTTTCAATAATTTTTTTGAGATTTTTGTGAAGGATGTTGATATGGGAAGATGGGTTTTGTTGAGGAAGAGTAGGAGATTGTTTAGAAGAGATTAATGGAAAAGATGACCCAGATGCCCAAGTTGAAAATGAAAATAAAAATGAGGGATATTATGGAATTGTTACAGTAATTTAACGGAAGCAAAATGCAGGGACAACTTAGTATATAGAAATACATGAACCATTTATTATAATTTGAAAAAATACAGGAAATTCAAAGTAATTAATACAAATATAAATTATACTCAAAATAACCCAATACACCTCTAAAATTCATATTTACACTATAAATCATTATATGTAATCTATAACTTGGACTTGCCCTATAAATGCATACAAAATGATTAAATACCATTAATAAAAAAATCCAGCATTTCACATTCTAACCCCTTATTATAATTTCATCTTCGAAATTATAAAATGTAATATCTGTAATTTTTGTCATTTTAATTAATTGTATGTTTGAAGAATTTAATTAAATGAAATATGAATGTTTGAGAAATCCAGAAATTTCTGGTTGCAGGGTATTTTTGTGAGGCTGATTGCATAATCTTAAAGAACTAATTTAATAAAGTGTAAAACATAAAAATTGTAGGTGCATATCTCATCTTCAATTCTGTAAAAATGGTTTGGTGAAATTCTGTATGTGTGAGGAGTTATGCCTCCTTGAGCAGGACTTATCTGGTTTATTAGGTCTGCAGGAAATCTATGAATGTTTGAATTTTCTGGGAATGACTGAGGTAGTTTGAGCCAAAGATGTAAAGATAAGAAATATTCCTTTATGTGTTGTGATATTGGCTATAAAATTTCAGAAATTTTGGATAAGTATAACTCAGTGGAGAGTGGAATTCCTTAGGTCTTTTCGGATGGATTTTGGGCAATAAGTTTGGGTGAATTTAGAGAGCCACCATGGCTTGTGTAGTTGCCTTTGTGATTTGAATTTTGGATATGTTGAGCCCCTGTATGTTTATTTTAAGTGACAAAAAGAATCAGGGAGTTTGAATGTTTGTAGCTCATTTGCGAGTTAATTGAGTATAAGTTGTCGAGGAAGAGTTTCAGCTTGGCAGTGAATGGTATTTGCGAGCCGGTAATGCCGAGGTGACAATTGGCAAAGAGGAAAAGGTAAGGTGGAATTATGCAAAGAGGCATATGCAAGGAGGCATATGCGAAGTGAAGTTAGGCGAAGAGGGATTTGGCGAAAAGGAATGGGCGAGATGGCATATGCAAGGCAGTGTATGCGAAGAGGAGTTCGCGAGGAGAGTTTGGCAAGGCAGCATATGCGAGGTGGGTATGCGAAGTGGGATTAGCAAAGTGACTTATGTGAAGTGGCATTGCCGGAGCAGATTGACGAAGTGGGAAGTGTGAGCTGGGAATTGCGAGGTAGCATTGCCGAGGTAGGTGGTGAGGTGAGCTGGCGAGCGAGAATTTGGGGTAGTGGCCTATTTAACCAAGTGCCCAGTAATGATTTTCCTGCACGATTTTTTTTCTTCTTCTCTTCGTTCTTTTTCAAATTTTCTCAGAATAGTTCCATTTATTGTCTAATGCATTAATACTCAAAATTAATGCATTAAATCTCTAGAGTAGCATATTTTAAAGCAGAAATTGTTAGATTCAAGCAGATTATCTCAGGAAGTCAGATTTTGGAGAAATAAGGTAAATTTCTTCAAATGTCACTTTCTTTTAGATTAATTAAGTCTGGTAGTTAGAATAATTAATTATGGGTATATAGAATTTATTACCAGCAATATGAAGCTATTAATGGTAATTAATATTAGAGAAATCAGAAATTTTGGACTGTCATAAATAGTAATGTGAATAGTAAATTCGAAGTAAAATTCAGATTTTCTTTAAGAGATGAATTTAATTGATGTTGGGAATTAAGAATAGAAACTTTGAGATGGTTAAATGTTAAGAAATAATATTGAGTATTATTGATTAAGGAAAACCCTAATTTTACATATTTGGGGAAAATGTCTTAGGAGGAGAAAATCAAGGAAACTGAGGAGAATTGTGTTGAGCAAATTGTTAAAGGAAAATGAATTGTAATTTGTGTTGAGGTAAGTATGAACATTTCATTTGTTTCTTGTTTCTTTGAAATGATAAGACCGAGTATCTTCAATGTTCACCCATATGATTCTTATATATATATTTGATATAGTATTATCGATTATTAAATGACAATGCTATGATATCCTAAAACTGAAACTTTACCAATTATTTCATGTGATTACCATAAATATGTATATAATACAAGTGACTTGGTCAACCTTCTTAGATCAAGTTCACATGATTTCTACTTGTTAAACTTGATTGAAATTATGCTTTATGTTGATGGTCTTGCAACCAATATGTTTCTTATGAGATTGTAACCATATGACCCTATGGGTAGAGCGCTCTTTTCAATGAGAGTAAATTCATTGGTCCATCGTGCACTTTGGGAACCTAGCTGATAGGGTTTTTATCAGTGTTCCACCTAGAGGGGACCATGAGCTCTAAGCATATGCCTGGCCAAGCATGTGTTTGCGATAAGGTAGCAAGGACTACCGATGCGCTCTGTTGTGATAGGTAGCATGGCTACCAATGCACTCTGTAGTTCTACCATGTTATTTGATAGTGCTATTCGATTGTGAGCACTTCTGTTCTTGTAAGCCTAACCATATAATGATTATTACCCATGTTCTTAGAATTGACATTTCCTCTGGATTAATATATACATATATATGTATGTATATTACTTTCATATTGCATGTTCATATCTTACTGAGTTGAAGGCTCACTCCTCTTCTGTGGATTTCAAGTGATAGTGTAGCTCGTGAGGGAGCTAGTAGAGAAGATCAAGCTTCTTGACTTATTCTTCCAAGAAGCCCCATTGTAATCATTTTGATATATTTATGTATATTCATTGTATAGTATTATGGTACAGTATGTATTGGGAGTA
>CANXYC010375684.1:0-17548 GCA_948193065.1 Aleurites moluccanus
TGGTTTCCAACTTTTGATTTTTCTTCCATCCAAAACACATTTTTGTTACTAAATAACATCAAATAACATCTTAAGAACATAATTGAACCAAAAGAATTACAAAATCACTTACTTTCCAAATAGTTCTTCAAAATCTTCAAAGCTTTGATTTGTTACTTTTTCTTGTTTTCCTTTAAATCTATGGATATATTTGTGTTTAGGATGATGGAATTAACATGTTTAATTCAAGAAATGAAAGAAAACATCAAGCTTTGGCTTCCATCAATTATGGTCGAAACTTTGGTGGAGAAGAAAGAGAAAGTTGGTTGGTGATTTTGGCTAAAGATGATGAAGAAATGTGAAAAATCAAATTAAAAATCAATGGAATAATCCTATACATCAAGCTTATGGTAGAAATGGTGAAACCTAGCTATCCAACCATCCATTTTTTCATGTTTTCATCCAATGGTTAGATTTAGATAAGCCTAAAATGATACCATAGGTTTGCATACACCATATAAGTCCATAATGTATAGGAAAAGACTAAACTAACCCTAGTTCAATTGAAATCCTAAATCAAGCAGCTTTACCCGAGATTATTTTCTATCGGGTTTAATTCTCTAACAATTATTCATTTAAACATAATATCATCATTTTCATGTCCTAATATTCTTTTCTACCTTCAAATATGATATTAATTCCATAAAAACTCGAAGGGGTGTGAAATGACCATTTTGCCCCCAGTTCACCAAAAATTCAAATTTACCCGATTTCTTCCTAACAGCCTTTAAACCTCTTTAACTCATATAATACATCATAAATCATGCACATAACATTCACAAGTTCAAGTTAAAAAAAAAAAATTCCCCCTAAGTTCCCCTTTATGGTTCAGGTTAGGTTTAAGCTGAAGTGTTACAATGCTACAGTAGCAAACTCATAAAATCTCCCAAAATCAATCCCACCTTCCAAAAGGTTCAAAAACCTCTCAAAAGTTCCAATCTATCATCTTTGAAGCCCAAGTTTCAGTGGGCAAAACCAAAATTAAATCATGTTTACCAAAACCTTTCAAAAGGTTCCACCTTTCCAGTTGTACATGAAAAGCCTATAGCTCATTCTTAAAGTCTGAGCTTATCACGTCCCAATTTTGGAACATGACAGTCCTAGGATGTAGGAACAACATAAGGCTATTGACACCTGTAGAACCCTTCTATAACCTTTAAACATCACCTGCTATAACATATCTATATCCATATAATCAGTCTATATCTTATCATCTGTGATCATATCTGATCTCTACACATCTCATATATATAAAATATCAGTAACTAATAATATTGCAGACCATACTAAGTATAGTCATCCCAATAATTTACATATCTGTAATACCCTAGAAAGTTATAACTCATATGCATGATCTAGTTCTCAGTATGTAGTTCAAAAGTCTTGAAATGATGGGAAATAATTTTAGAGACACAGTTAGAAAGCAAACTAATTACTTTTCCGGAAAGCGGCGGTGTCGGAAACACTGCCAAGAAATTAGCAGTCCGGTCAACAGAAGAATTTATGAATTGGACCAGGGGTTAAAAGATCACCATAATGCATGTGTAATTTTGGTAAAAAGAAATAAGTGAAAAATATTTAGAAACACTGAAAAAGTAACCAATGGCAAAATTATAAATAAATGAAACTTTAAGGTGAATAGTGAAAATTGGTTCATCGGAGTTACATAATGACTCTATAACCATTTTTATAAATAAGTATAAATTAAAATAAGCTTATTGACTCCCCTCTTTGAAATCCAAATCCTGACAGAATTGTCAGAATAAATTACAGAAGAAGTTGGGGTCAAAGTATGAATACTTGATAGTTTAAGGATCAAAATGGAATTTGCCATTTATGATTTTATATAAAAGCATGCCTTAGCCATTTTTCAACCATTTTCTTCTTCTTCTTCCTTCTCATCTTGGCCGAACCACCACCACCACTTCTTCCTCCATTTCCATACAAATTTCCTAAGGAAAAATCATAGAAAACCTAAAATCAACCATATTTCTTCCATTTCCCATCTTAGTATTGCTTGAAAACTCAAAGGAATTCAAGGAATTTTAGCAAGTAGGATTCGGTTGGAATTTCAAGTTGAGGCAAGGAATTAGTTTGTTTGATTTTATAGTTTATTTGGATGATTTAGATGATGAATTAGATGGGTTTTGTGGTTAATTGCATCAATTGATGCATTTGTTGGAGTTTCCCTAATTTAAAACCCTAGGTTGAAGTTGTATGAATTGAACCTTTGATTTTGTATTAGTTTATGTTAATTAATGTTAGAATATAGCAATTGGTAGTTAATAGACAACTAATTAGTGATTAATTGATGTAGAACACAAGTTGTGACAAAGTTGTGCTAATTGGCTCCTTTGGTGAATTGTGGAGAAAATCAATTTTCCAAAGCAATTTGGAAGCTTAGGTGAGTCTTATATGCATCAAATAACATGCCTATATCATTGGAATTGAAATTGAAATTCATATATGAAACTTGAATTTTGGCCGAACCTTGAAGTACTATTCATGCCCTTATATTTTGCTTGATTTTCTTCATGAATTCCATAGCCATTTTGATCCATTTGATGTTGTTTAATCTTGTTTCTTTAATACCTATTGTGTTGTTGCAAATGTGTTTTATTATTGATTCAAATGGGCAAGCCAAACTTGCACAAAAACCTAACCAGTTGGCTTGCCATTGTATTCCCACCAAGTGTTTGTGAAAATGCCTAGTTGTTTTACCTTTGGCCTATTCCTTTGTATTCCATAGGCCTACCATTTGAATGCCATTGTCGCCAACGACGTTGGCATGCCAATTGGCCTACCATTTTCCTTTGCCGAGCCAATTTTTATTCCATGTCTTTGTTGATTACCAAACCAATTGCCATTGATTATATATCATCTATAGCAATGCCATTGATCTTATTGATACTTGATTTATTAATATTGAGCTTATTGATATGGAGGATGCCAGTATTGCATAATGGTGTCCATTGATATATTGCTTCCTTATATTGATCTTAATGTGGCTTGACAGAGCTACCGCTCTGACAGGGTAGTGGGAAAATATTGTCGGCGATGTGCACATTGTATTATTGGTGCCCTAGCTAGGAGGGGTTACAGTCCTAGCCATAAGACCTTATTAGTCTTATGCTCATCGATACTGATATGCTATTGGAGACTATATGTTTGCATATAGTCCATACTGATTCTATTGGAGATTATATGATTTCATACAGTCCATCCCTTTATCTGTCTTTCCATATGACACCGAGCCTATACTATGTTCTTTGACTATTCTGTAACCTATTATTGATTCTGTATATTGTTATCTTGACCTATTGGCACCATTGTTCCATTATTACCTATTGTTTACTTGTTGATGCATATAGATTCATTGAGTATCTTATATACTCACCTTTTCTTTGTTTAACCATTTCAGGAGAGGAGTAGATTGCAGAATCCTGTCGTCTGTCATCCAAGGATTTCTGCTAGCTGTTTTTGATTTATATATTCTGAATTCTGTATTATTTTTGATATTCACAATATAGCTACTCCATGGGCTATGTATGGGTTAGCTAGGAAATGAACATGTATATATTTATGTATCTGATGATATTTGATGATATATGATGAATATATGGCATGTTAGTATAATTGTTACAGTCAATTGCACTAAATTATAAAATGAATTACAGAATGACAGAATGGATGGTAACTAAGTAAAATGGATAATAGATTGTGGTTTATAGATTGTGCATGTGATACTGGGTTCTACGGGTGCCGATAGCCATTGGCATCTCCCCCATCCTAGGACCGTCACGATTCGAAAATAGGTCGTGACAATATCCATGGAGCATCTAAAATGTGTACAAAGAATATTTACAAGTTCAATATTTACATTATTATAATATAGTTGGATCCATTAATGAAGAAATCATAGACCAGCTCTATTCCTGACTTGAAAAGATAAAACCATTAAAAGGGTGATTACTTTCATACTCAGTGAGTCAATATATATATTATCACACATTAAGCTGGATAGGAAACAACAAATAAACAGTATTAACAATTGACTTATGGATAGCACACCAAGAACCAAATCATGAGAAATGGTTTATAAACATCAAATATAGATGTATATACACTGGAAGAAATAATAACCATGTATATATGATAGATATTAGGCCATAAAACGCATATCATTATCAATATAACATGAAAATAGCATAAGGTGGATCAAACCCTATGGCCAGGACCATAACACTTCCCAGCTAGGGTATCACTAGAATTTCATTATGCACAATACTGATGGTATTTACCCACTACCCCATCAATACGGTAGCTCTGTCATACAAACATTAGAATAGGTTAAAGATAACAAATAAGATATCAAACAGGCAAGAAAATCAGCAAGGTTCAATTTCTGTGACTCTAGCTCAATTGAGCTATTTAGGCAAGTAAACACATATAGGATCATTATCCTCAACAAAGGAATATTATAGTATAGGCAAAATTACACAAAATTCATTAAGGATAAAAGTTCAAAATATGTCAAGAAAACACATTTACACAGGTGATAAAGAAAGTCACCCATATTAGCAAATTTGGTAATAATTGTTTTCTTACGGAAATTAACAAAGGTCATTTCGTCGAGCACTTAGTGTGCACCACTTTAGGACTAAATAAATATAGTTTTGGGACATATTTATCAAAATCCAAAGTTCACAATTCAAGCCCTAATGGTAACAAACACAAAGGCATTATCAAACAGGGTTTATATACATCAATAAACAACACAATCAGAGCTTGAATTCAAGGAAACTCAAATGAAACACTTCAGCCAAAACATTGTAGGAATTTAAATGGATTCAAATTTATTGAATAAAGGTTTAAACATGCATAATAATATACATATAACTCACCAAAACTAACGGTTCGATAGTTTATGCGATAAAACGTCGATTTGCCTATAACAGGCAAAAGCAATGTTCTTCGGTTTCCTTCGATTCTACAATTAATTTTACCACATATTTAGATTTAAAAGGATGATAAATAACATATTTAAATATTAATTATAATTATGGAATCCTATACAAAAAATTCATTTCAAACATAAACCTAGTTTTAGGTTTTCTCCAATTTCGATCCAATCTTAAAATATATATCTAATCATGTTTATAATCATTTATATAGCTTTAATGAATCAAAAGAATGAAGAAAATATCATCCTCACCTGAATTCTTCAAGTGGCCAAAATTTAGGTTTGGAGTTTCATCAATTTCTATCTTGAATTTCTTGGAATTTTCTATGGAAACTAGCTTAATCGGAAGTTTAATCGAGTTTTTTATCGATTTTGTTTAAAGTTTGGATGAAATTGGTGGAGTTTTGGAGAAGGAGGATACTTGGATGCCTTTAATGGTGGAAGGAGAAGAGTTTTCCATTTTATGAAGAATTATATAGAATTCATATGAATTAACTTTCAGTTAATTCGATTTTTGCCCCGACACTTCTCGTATTCACATTTTGAACCCAGAACTTTTAACTATTTATCCTTTTGTCCCATTTCAATTATGAAATAATATTTCTTATATTTCTACAGCTTATGAGTCTAATAGTGATATTAAAAATTTAAAATTCAAAACCCGTTCATTAATCAAAACGTCGACGTACTTACCTATCCACCGGGTAGATTTTTAGTAATTTATCAAATCGCGCAAGTATGATGTTCTAATGTCTAAACTAGCTTTATTTATACTTAAATAATATATATTCAAGGTTATATGAATAAAATTTGAGAGTGTTACAGAGCTCCTTGAAAAGAAAAAAAGAAAAGAAAAAATCAAAAAGCCTGAACTTCTCAAAATGCAACCCAAGTCATATTTTGGTAGCCCAAAAATTATCCTTCCACTGAATCTTGCAAAACCACATCATCGGAACCCATGGGCCGTATGAAGCATACTTCTCAAACCTATTTTCCTTGGTGAAACCAAAATCAAAACTCTCAATAGAGTCCATAAAATCTAACCATATTTGGACAGCCCAAGTAGTCACACCATCTTGTCAAAAGCTCATTCACATAACAGCTTCAAAACAAAGCAATCCTTTGGTCCAATCAAAATCGATCAACTGAAGGCCAAACTTGACTACCTCCTTCCAAAACAATTATTCATACTAGAATAAATTGTGACAGCATTGCCAAAATCTCCTTTTTGCCAAGCTAAGGCGAAGCAAGAAAGCTAAAATCTCTCAACCTCAGAGATCATCAAAGTAGCCAAGTTACCTTCCTTCTAAAGCATTATTCCCTAAAAGTGAGTCATCTCTCCAAAATATCCAAATCACTTTTTGGAAGCCAAGTTGAGAAAACTTTCATGAAATCGAATAACTCATCCTTTGGATGAAATTTTAAGCCTAGACCTCAAAAGCTCTCTAGACTATCCAAATGTACAAGTCATCCTTCTCCCAAATCACTTTCCTTAAAAATAGTCGGGGCACTTTGTGTATAAAAATGCATCTCATTTGCATAAATTTGCTTTCCAAATGCATTTAATTCGTATGAATTTGCATTTTAACTACACAAATCAATCAAAATTACAAAAGTTGCATGTATTTCATTCAAACAAGGGGGTTTAGCATTAGATCATCCTAGAAGTTAGCGTCATACATGCATAACATCCATAAAGTCATAATATCATACATCATCCAGCATCAGTTTGGAATTGACAAATGACAAGAAAAGGAAAGAAAAAAAAAAGCACAAGCTAATGGCCCCTCTGATGACGTTGACGGGTATCCTCTTACTAGCAAGGCCACTCCTCCTAAATATTCATATGAATAAGCTTATCAGATAAAGTTGTCTCCATCCTACAAGCCATCCGGTAAGTATGATGGATCCAATCCACAGAAGCCTGCATAAACAAATAACAAGATCAAAACTATTTGTTAAGGATCATTTTTGAAAACAAAGTGCAAAATGAAGAGATACCTTTGCGTTATCATAAAGATATAACTCTCTTAACATTAGCTTTTTTCAATTTAGGGCATCCTAAATTACATCTAATCAAAATTTTTCCAATTTAGGGCATCCTAAATTTCATTGCATCAAACTTTTCCAGTTTAGGGTATCCTAAATTGCATCGAACTCTTTTCAATTTAGGGCATCCTAAATTGTATCTCATCAAACTCTTTTCAATTTAGGGAAACTTTTTTCAATGTAGGGCATCCTAAATTGCATCTCATCAAACTTTTTTCAATTTAGGACATCCTAAATTGCATCATATCAAGATCTTTTCAATTTAAGGCATCTTAAATTGTATCGCTCCCTATTAGACTTCTAAAAATATCTAAAGTCATACTCTTTTCAATTTAAGGCATCTTAAATTGTAGTTCAACTATTTTCAATTTGAAGCATTTTAAATTGCATGTTTTAAGCCCAAATAGCCTTGGCATCAAAGTCTTTTTCAAAGCGCAAGCATCCCTTGGCATTCGAAAATATTTTAAGCCCAAGCAACCCTTAGTATCCAAAATCATTTCAAGACCAAGTAGGCCTTGGCAAACCCAAAGTCAGTTTAAGTTCAAGCAACCATTGGCAACCAAAATCTATTTTGCACCTGATTTCATCCTGAAAAATGCCTGAAATCAAAATTTATTTTCCACGTGATTTCATCATAATAAATACTTGAAATCAAAACTCATTTTCCACTCATTTCATCCTGAACATGACTAAATTGAAAACTCATTTTCCATCCGATTTCATCCTAAAAAATGTCTAAAATAATTTTTTTTCCACCCAATTTCATCCTAAAAAATGTCTGAAATCAAAACTCATTTTTCACCCGATTTCATCCTAAGCAATTTGTAAAACTGAAGTCATTTTTCACTTGATTTCATCCTGAAAAATGCTTGAAATCAAAATTCATTTCCACCTGATTTCATCAAGAAAAATAACTTAAAATCAAAATTCATTTTCCACTCAATTTCATCATACGAAAATGCATGAAATCACAACTCATTTTTCACCCGATTTCTTCCTAAAAAATGCCTGAAATTAGAAATCATTTTCGTCCAACCTCATCCTGAAAATGTTTGAAGTAAAAAATCTTTTTCAAACACCTTTCATTGCCTGATAAGACTATGGTAGCCTGCATGTTCATTATCATCATGATTACATTTCAAGAAAAGCAACCATGATGAGTGGCATTTGTGAACATTTGATTTTGCACCTTATTGATTACAACCATACTTTTGCAGATTTTAAAGCAAGAACAAAGCCATTTATGGAGAAACCATAATTCTATGAACCTTTGGAACACCCCCAGACCTAACTGGACTTGTGCTGAATCAAAAGGGGCCCACTACGGACTCGAAGCATTCAAAAACTGCCCGAGGATCAAACCCTAGGGATCCGCTAGCCGGGCTTGGTGGATCTTCCACCTTGCTTGGGTGAATCCACCCAAGATTGCTAGTGAATCCAGCTAATTGGTCCACCCAACACACTATAATTCACCAGTTTGAAGGGTTGGAGCAGCCATCTATGTTTGGTGGATTCACCCAAGCTTGCTGACGGATCTAGCTCTTCATTCTAATGGCACTCATCCTATGCAATTGTTTTTCTATATCCTCAACTTTTCCTATAAATAGGTCCTCACCCTCACCCCCCTTTTTGGATAATTTTTGAGACACTCTCAACCTCACACACACATACAACTTGCAACTCTTTTTTATGATTCTAATTCTCTTTGAACTAAAACTCAATTTGGCTTTCTAATTCTCTTTGAATTAGAGACAAACACTTTTTAATCACTTTAATTTTCTTTGAATTAAAGACACACCTTAATTAACTCTCTTTGAGTTTCTTAATTATTATAAAAAGTGCTGTTAGCTCTTTATAAGTTCAAACCAATTTCTTTAATTCTCTTTGAATTAAAGAAATAGAAAATTAAAAAATAAGTGTATGGAGTTTCAAATGAATTCTTTTTAAGTTAATTTAATTTCTTAAATCCAAAATTGGAACTCCAATCTATTAAAACTATATGACCACCTCTACCCTAAATAAGGTATAAAACCATTAACTAAACTCGAAATTATTTTCAAAACCCCAAACAACCATTGTGAATATGTGATTTTGCACCCCAAGCATACTCAGGTCAACCCATATTGATTAGCAATTGACCGGAGATCAAAGTCAACTCAGAATACAAACAAACTGGTTTGTGTTAAGTTGATTGGCATCAACTGAAGGTCAAACCACTTCGACTCAGGCAAATTGAACCAGATAAGCACTAAAACAAACCTTGTGGCAGCCAGTTTTATCTTTGGCGGCAGTGTCAAGCCTAGCTGGTGGCGCCGCCAGTGGCATAAGCAGCCCTTGGCAATGCTGCCACCAGGCTAGCTCTTGTCACCACCCAAGCTTCCATCTCTGCCAATGTTCACTACAGGTGCCACCAAACCCATAATATGAATCCACATCGATTTTCAGTACAAATTTCCTATAGACATTTTCCTATAAATACAATGCTCAATATCCCTCTCAAAGCTCACTGACTTTCATTGAGTTACACCAGAATAGCTAAGTTAAGTTTTCCTTAGTTGGCTCTCCTTTCTCCCCCTATATTCAAATTTCTTGTTCATAAGCGGATCACCGCTCTTTGATTTAGAACCGATTTCTTCAACTCTCTTTGAGTGGAAGGAATAGAAAACCTAAAGCTGTCATGACTCAATTTTAAACCATGACGGTCCTAGGATACGGGTAATGCCAAAGCGACCAGTACCTCGAAGAACCCTTTCTATAACTTAAACATTACTTAATCATATGTCACTTTTTAGGTGATTAATTTTTTTCTAAAACATTATAAGATTATTATAGGAAAACTGACAGAGTTTCCTTTATAACTATGACTTAAGGTATCCGTAAGAAATAAAGATTACACTTCCAAATAAACATACATCCCCTTTTAACCTCTATAAGTCAATCACAACTCAATATGCACTTCAATATTTGCATTCATATCTCATATCATATATACATCATATAAATTTCTCATAACATATATATGTACGTCATTAACATTTTCATATCATATCTAGTTAACATTTTGATCATATTTAACATTATACTCTTAGCCAATCCAAGCCCTATATACATTATATACCAAGGAACTTCTATATATAGGAGTAACCTCAATACATATATCTGTAATCCAAGGCTGAAGGTAATATAGCCAATGGATGACTGCCTTACCGAGGTCCTGAAAACATTAAACCACTGAGGGGTGAGTTTATGCTCATTGAATCTAATATATATGAATATGCAATATTATTCATGAAAAGTCACATCTATCCATTAATGATCTGCAAATATAGAATATTGATGATGATATGGTGAAATACATATCATGAACCATAATGCATATAATATAATAGGAATCTGTAACATGTCATATCATATCATATAGTAAACTGTTACTGCACTACTCTTCCTTCATATTTCTACCCAATCACACCATTTCAAACCAATCACACCATGGCATAGGGAATTTACCCCTCTTTAGAAGAGGTCATAACATATAATCATATATCTGTGTACACAGCCGATGGATTTATAACTACACCATCGAAGTAGTCCTGTTATAACATATTATATGCAAATGTCTCATATAGCATGAATATATCAATATAAAGTCTCAAATATGACTTTAATGATGATAAATAATATCATAAGAATCAAAAGAGGAATATAGCTCAATATCAAATTTTTGATCTCCAGGGCCCATTTGCGCCAGCGCAACTAACACCCTTAAATTACGGGTCCGTTTCTCATTTTTCAGGGACTTTCTGGTTTGCCTTAAAATCAACATTTTCATGGCATTTTCTTTATACAAATCATAAGTACATATATATAATAGACAATTGGGCTTGATTTGACATCAAAAAGCCTTTCAAAATGAATTTTATACAGAAACAAAGTTTAGATCAGTTTTAGGCATTTCGGCAGCGCTTTTTTAGGTCATTTTAGCAAAAATGCCCAAAAATAGATCATTAATGGTTTTCAATCAAGGATATCATTTCATATGCATAAATGCATGACTTATGAATGAATAATGCATGAATCATATATATAGACTCACCTTAGACAAAAACTTCCAATATTTCCCCTAGTAAACCTAGCCAGCCCGCGACTCGCCGTCAGCAGCTCTCACTTGGGAACTTTCCCCTATAATAACCAAATCACTCCGATAAGACTTATACTTATTACTATTCATATCAAAACACATATCATATCATATTAAAGCATAACGGCATGCATAAACACATATTATACACCAAAGGCCCTATATCATACTTTTAACACTTTTCATATAGTTTATGCATCAAATGCATTTCTATCACCACATTTCATTCACATTACACATATTCATCATTATAATGCTAAGTTAAGAACTTCCAAACACTTAGTTCAATATTTCATACTAAACATACATCAAATTTCAAGTATGCTTTCCAAATACTTATATCATTCAACCTTTCCACATTTGAACTTATACATTTCCATCATTCAAGCCATTAAATCATATTTAAACTTCACTTCTTCAATTGCATTAGTCTAACACCTTAAAGTAACAAAGTCAATATAGTTCCACCTTAATGGAAATCATTCCATACATCCATTTTTCAACACCAATCAATCATACAACATATATATACACCAAATGCATAACATTTAACCATTTAAACCTATCAAACATCAAAGCACAAATCACTTTCCAAGCACCTCAATGTTTCCGCCAAAATGAGAAACCATCCAATTGATTTTCTTTCCATCAATTAACCATCAATTCATGTTAAACACATCAAATACATATCATTCAAACCTTTTAAACCTATTAAACATCAAAATTCAACATCATTATACATCATCATATATTTCGGCCAAAACCAAAGTTCCTTCAAATGGATTTATTCCAATCATTTAACCACTAATTCATATCATACACATCAATTACAACTCATTTAAACCAAAATCAAAACATCACTTTGATTCAAAGTTCTTCCTATTAGGGTTTCATTCCAACTTTTTGAATTTCTTCCATCCAAAACATATTTTTAACACTAATAAACATCAAAAAACACCTTAAGAATATATTTGAATCAAAAGAATCACAAAATCATTAACTTACCAAAAGTTCTTCAAAAAACTTCAAAGCTTTGATTCTTAGCTTTTTCTTGTTTTTCCTTACAATATAAGGTTATATTTGAGTTTAGGCTAATGGAATTAATATGTTTCCATCAAAAAATGGAAGAAAACTATAAGATTTGGTGGTGCTTCAAAGTGGCCGAACCATGGAAATTGAAGAGAGAGAAAAATATGAATAGGAAATTGCTAAGGAAGAAGATAGAGGTGGGAAAAATCCAATAAATATCAAAGGCATGATTCAATACATTAGGCTTATAGTAGAAATGGTGAAACCTAGCCATCCAACCATCCATTTCTTCATCATTTCATCCAATGGTTAGATTTAGACAAACCTAAAATGATATCATAAGCTTGCATATACCATATAAGTCCATATTCCAAAGGAAAAGACTAAATTGCCCTTAGTTCAAATGAAGCTCCTCAATCGAGCAGCTTACCGGAAATTATTTTCTACCAGGTTTAATTCTCCAACAAAATTTCAAATAATTAAAATATCATCATTTTCATGTCCTAATATTCTTTTCTACCTTCAAATATCATGTTAATTTCCATGAAACTCGAAGGGGTGTGAAATGACCATTTTACCCCCAGTTCACCAAAAACTCAATTTTTCTCGATTTCTTCATAATAGTCTTAAAACCACTTTTACACTTATGAAACTTCCTAAAACATACATAAACATTCAATTTATACATAAACATGCATTAATATATAACTTTCAAACAAAGAAAGAACTCTCTAGGTTTGCCCTTTAGAGTTCTTGTTCTAAGCCTTATCTGAAGTGTTACAAAAGCGATCTCTCTTTGAGTTAATCTAGAAGCATCACCATTGTCATAGCCTAACTTTAGACCATGACGGTCCTAGGGTACGGGTAATGCCTAAGCCACCAGTACTTCGAAGAACCCATGCTTTTGCTTTTACATTCATTACTTAACCTGTGATACATTTTAGGTGATAATTTTTTTTAAAAACATCATAATAATCATACAGAAAAACCGACAGAGCTTCCCTTGTAACTATGACTTAAGCTATCTGCAAAACATATAAATTGCACTCCCAATATAACATACATCACCTTATAACCTCCATTGATCAATTACAACTCAATATGCACTTCAATATTTTCATTCATATCACATATCATAAATACATCATATTAATTTCTCATATCATAAATATGTACAACATATACATTATCATATCATATCTGATTACCATTTAATCATTTTAGACACTTTACTTTTAGTCAATCCAAACCTCTATACATTATATACCAAGGAACCTCTATACACAGGAGTGACCTCAAATACATACATATGATCCAAGGCTGGAGATGATATAGCCAATGGATTACTGCCTCACTAAGGGCCTGAAAACATATAACCACTGAAGGGGTGAGTATAACATTATACTCAGTGAGTCATTATATATATGAGTATGCAATAATATTCATGAAAGTCACATCTATCCATTAATGATCTGTAAATAGAAATGCTGGTGATAGCATGATGAAATACATATCATGGATCATAATGCATATAATATAACAGGAGCCTGTAACATGTTATACTGTATCATATAGAAAACTGTAACTTCACTTCATCTCATTTCCCCCAATCAACCATATCATGGCATAGGGAATTTCACCCTTCCCTAGCAGAGGTCATAATATATATCTATCATCACAGCCGATGGTTTGTTTCTACACCATCGAAGTAGTCCTGTTATAACATATTATATACAAATGTCTCATATAGCATAAACATATTAGAATAAGTCTCAAATAAGACTTAAATGATGATATATATCATTATAAGACCCAAAGAAAGGGTTTGGCAAAATTTTATATTTTTGCTCGCCGGGGCCCAGTTTGCGCAGCCGCAACTGGCTCCAAAATTACGGGTCCGTTTTTCATTTTTCAGGCACTTTCTGGTTTGCCTTGAAATCAATAAATATATGGCAATTTCTTTATACCAACACAAGTTCATATATATATTAGACAATTAGGCTCAGTTTCAGGTCAAAAAACCTTTTAGAATAAATTTTATAGCCTTTCAAAATTTATGCCAATTATAAATATTTCAGAAGCTCTGTTTTAGGTCAAATTAGCATAGTTGCCCAAATGTGGATCATTAATAGTTTTCAAGCAAGGTTATCATTTCATATGCATAAATGCATGACTTATGAATGAATAATGCATCAAACATATATATAGACTCACCTCTATCAAACTTTCCAAAATACTCCCTCAGAAACCCTAGCCAGCCCACGACTCGCCGTCAGCTGCTCTTATCTGGGAACTTTCCCCTATAATATCCAAATTGGTCTTATAAGACACATATCCACTATAAACCATATCAAAACACATATCATATCATATTAAGGCATATTCAAGCATATTAACACATAACAACACACATTATACATATATTACACATTATGCACATCAAAGGCCCTATATCACTCTTTTAACACTTTTCATATCTTTTATACATCAAATGCATTTCCATCATTACATATCATTCACATTACACATGTTCATCATATTATGCTAAGTTATGAGTTTCCAAACACTTAGCTCAATATTCCATACCAAACATACACAAATTTCCAATTACGCTTCAAATCACTTATGCCATTCAATCTTCCCACATTTACCTTATACATTTCTATCATTTATGCCATTATACTATAATCAAACCTTACTTCTTCATTTGCATTAACCTAACACCTTAAAGTAGTAAAGTCCATATGTTATCACTTTAATGGAAATCATTCCATTCATCCATTTTTCAATACCAATCAAACATACAACATTAATATACACCAAATGCATAACATTCATTCATTTAAACCTATCCAACATCAAAGTGCTAAGGCATTATTCAAGCTTATACATTTCGGCCAAAACACCATTCATTCCAAATCAATTCATTTCCATCATTTAGCCATCAATTCATATTAATTACATCAAATACACATCATTCATACCTTTAAAACCATTTAAACATCAAAATCACATATTAAAACCTAAGCACCTCAATTCGGCCATTCTTATTTCCTAAGCAAATGAGTTTGTTTGTTTCTTTTAACTACAAATTCATATCATACACATCATTTAAACATCATTTAAACCAAAAGAATCATCAAAACATCAAATTGATTCCAAGTTCTTCCTATTAGAGTTTCAATCCAACTTTTTGCATTTCAACCATTCAAAATGTGTTTTGATCACTAATAAACATCAAGGAACATCATATAAACATCATGGGATCAAAAGAACTTCAAAACCAACAACTTACCAAAAATTCTTCAAAATCTTCTTTGAATTAATTCTTAGCTTTGATGAGTTTTTTCTTGAATTCTATGGTTAGATTTGTGTTTAGGATGGTGGAATTAATCTATTTCCATCAAAGATTGAAAGAAAACTATAAGAAATGGTGGTGGTGGATGATGGCCGAACCTAGCAATGAAGAAAAGGAAAGTTTGCTGCAACTTTTAACTTAAGGAAGATGATGAACAATGAAGTGGTGGGAAAAATCTATTGAAATATCAAAGTTGTGATTCCATACATAGATCTTATGATAAAATTGGTGTAACCTAGCCATCCAACCATCCATCTTTCATACTTCTATGCCATTGGTTAATCAAAGTCAATATTGATGGCTTTAATATACATTTGCCACACCAAATCCAAAACCAAAGCTAAAAATCCTATACATTGAACTTATGATAGCAATTGTGTAACCTATTCATCTAACCGTCTATTTCTTCATCATTTGATCCAATGGTTAGATTTAATCAAGCCTAAAATGATACCATAGAATTGCATACACCATATAATTCCATTTCTCAAAGGAAAAGACCATATTGCCCTTAGTTCACCCGAAGCACCTCAATTGAGCAGCTTACCGGGCACTATTTTCAATCGGGTTTATTTCTCCACCAAAACTTCAAATAAATTAAATAACATCATTTTCATGTCCTAATTTTTTTTTCTACCTTTAAATATCATGTCTATTTCCATAAAACTCGAAGGGGTGTGAAATGACCATTTTACCCCCAGTTCATAAAATTTTGAGTTTTTCCCAATTTTTTTCTAATAGCCTTTGATGCACTTTTACATGTGCAAAACTATCTAAAACATGCATATTCATTCAATTTAAACATAAACATACATCATACATATCAATTTAAACAAAGAAGGAACCCCTTATGTTTGCCTCTTAAAGCTTAAGTTCTAAGCCTTTAAATTGGGGTGTTACAACCATTATATCAATCAACTCAATGATAAGCATGTTGTTGTGCTAGTTTTTATCAATCAAAAGTGTAACTCCGATCCAGGCAAACTCTAAGAAGGCATCCCTCCATAATCCAAAGTAGAACTCTAATTCGAGCGACCTCTAAGAAGTTGTCCCCCACAATCCAAAGTGAAACTATGATCCCGACTGTAATATCTGTCATTTTTGAAGTGTATTTGTTGATTTTATATGTTTGGAGAATTTTAAAGATTTAAATGAGAAGTTGAAAATTTCAAAAACTTTTATTTTGAACTGCAGCAGAATTCAGTGTTGACCATTACTTGCTCTTAAAGACATAATTAGGTAAGGTGTAAAATATGAAAGTTGTTAATTTATGTCTTAGCTATAATTTTGTAAAACAGTTTGGTAAAATTATAAGTATGTGATGAGTTGTGTCTATTTGAGCAAGGCTGGTCTGGATGAGAATTCCTGCAGGGATGTAGTACATGTTTGGAATTTTTGGGAATGACTGAGGCAGAATTTGTTAAAGTTGTAAACATAAAAAATGTTTCTGTGTGTGTTGAGATGATTTCTGTAAAATTTCAGAATTTTTGGATAAGTATACCTCAGTGGAGAGTGTTTTGTATCAGGGATGTTCGGTTGAATTTTGATACAGGAGTCTGGGTAACTTTTGGAGAGTCACCACTGTCTGAGTGTTGATCAGTTTGATATGAAATTTGGATATATTGTGCTTCTGTCTGTTGATTTTAATTGGAAAGAAGAATTGATAAGTTTGGATAATTGTAGCTCATTTGCGAGCTGGCTAAGTGGGGGATGTTCAGGCAGGAAGAGTTAGCTTAGCAGTATTTGTTATGGAGAGCCGGCCTAATGCGAGAAGGCATTTTCGCGGACTGGCAATGCGAGGTGACATTTTGGCGAAGTGGTGAGACGCGAAAAGCTATGGCGAAGAGAAGTTAGCGAGGAAGCTTTGTGCAAGAGAGATGTGCGAGGTGGCAATTCGCGGAGAAGCGAAGAGGCGAAAGCGCATCGCCGAGGTGGCATATGCGGGGACGAGTCGTGAGGAGAGTTTGGCGAG
>CANXYC010375725.1:0-11833 GCA_948193065.1 Aleurites moluccanus
TTAGGTTTCATAGTAATTTTGGTGAAACCTAGTCATCCAACTATCCATTCTTCTTACTTTCATACTATTGGTTCATCCAAAGTCAACTAAGATGGATACCACATACATTTAACACACCAAATCCAAAACCAAAGGCAACAATCCTATACTTTGAGCTTATGATAGCAAATTTGCAACCTACTCATCTAACCATCCATATCTTCATCATTTGATCCAATGGTTAGATTTAATCAAGCCTAAACTATTACCATAGGATTTCACACACTCTATAACTCCATATTATAAAGGAAAAGACCAAAATACCCCTAATGCAATCGAAGCACCAAAATTGCACAATTTGCCGGGAACCATTTTTCAATCAGGTTTGTTTCTCTATCTATTACTCAAATAAATTAAATAATGCCATTTTCAAGTCTTTAAAGTATTTTCTACCTCTAAATATGATATTATATCCATTAAAATCAAACGGACGAACAATGACAATTTTGCCCCCAGTTCATCAAAAACTCAAAATTTCCCGGTTAAGTCCTAACAGCCTCTAGACCACTTCTATGCTCAAAATCAATTCAAATAACATGCATACTATCAATTTCATACATAAATACAAATTAATAACACATTCAAAGGACAAGAAAAATTCCCCCCTAAGGTTCTCTTTAAGGGTTAGGTCAAGATTAGGCTGAGGTGTTACAGACCTAAACTGACATAAACTTTGACTGGCCATAAAATGAAATCCAGAAAGCCAATTGGGTCGCCACTTGGCCCAATCATCTAGTCTTGACCTAAGCTTCGAAATGGTACCTCATGGCCGACCTAATTCTTTTAGTAACATAGTTAACCATAAAGTACTCAAAAATCCCAAAACGGACCCGTAATTTGGGAGCCAGTTGCGGCAGCGCAACTGGGCCTTGAAAATTTCCAAATTTATTCTATTATTTTTCATATATGTATATATGATTATTCTATTGCTATATGAGCTATAAATATGTTAAATTTATTGTTATTTGGAGGCACACTCATATGATATTAGAACAGGGCTATTTCGATGGTATAGCGGTTAAATTCCATCGACTGTGTGCACACTGTGTTTTATGGACCCTTACTAAAGAGGGATGTTACATTCTCTAGTCGTAGGGAAAATATCCCATACGTGGTTAATATGTTTATGGACCCCTACTAGGGAGGGATGTTATAATCCCTAGTGCACTTTATGATAGTGTTGAGTACTGAATTTCAGAAAATATCCCAATCCTGTTATATCATATGTGTGTTATCTTGTACATTGAAATCTTATATGAATATGTATATTTGGATACTTTTATGGATAAGTATCCCTTATATGGCTTCTATATTTATATTTGTTCAGATATTTTTTCTATTACTCATTTGCTATCTTATATTGAATTCTACAGGCCTTATATGGGCAACTATTATTTCATGATCATTTACTGCATCTTTAAACATTTGGATTCACTGAGTATTTTTATACTCACTCCCCTAGTGGTTTTAAATTTTCAGGTCTGCAGTGAGGCACGCTTTCCATTGGCATCTCCTACTCCTGCCTTGAAAGTTTACTAGTGATCATATAAATATCAAACTCCAAAAGTATATGTAAATAATGTACAGTATAGAGGTTCCATGGTACTGTAAATTAAGGATTGGCATGTACATATATTAGTGTTTGCATCTTATAGTCTTGTATAATGATTATACTATGGGTGTATATGATATGTTATATATGGAAATGACTAGATATATATAGATATGTGTATATTGAGTTGCTATTGGAGATCCAGAGGGATCATTGACTTGAGAGCGATTATGGATGAATATTAGAAGTGTTGTTTGCTTGTTTTATTATTAGGCATAGCCATATTATAGAGGAGATGCTGTCGAATTTCCTGCAATATTTTTAAGCTAATTAAACTGTTTATATGAATTGCATACCATATAGTATAGTTAATTGGGTTCTACGTGGTATTGGTAGCTTAAGCAACACCCGTACCCTAGGACTATCGCGGCTCTTAGGTTGGGTTGTGATAAATACCCAATGTGAATAGTACTTAATTCATATTTTAATAATTTTTCCAAAGTTCACAACCTGCATAAAAAAATTACACTCTCAAAATTTCACCATCCTTATATCCTCAATTCCACAATCCATACAGTCATATAAAACACTTCTATTTATTTATTTTATTCATATCATGTCACAATCACATTTTAGCATTATCATTATCAATATTATTATCTTTGTCATTATCGTTATCAATACCATTTGTTATGCCTTACTCATTTTCCATCAATTATCTTTTAAGTTTCAGTAACAGGTTATATCATACCTTAAAATAATATACATTAATAAGTTAAACAGAACTATCTATTTCTCGAATTATACACTATAAAGCTCTAAAGTATAAACACACTGACTCCATAAAAGAAAATTTATATTAGAGTCTTCAAATGTCCCAAGTGCAGAGGAAGGAAAGTGACTTAGGAATTAGTTCCTAATACTTATTTCCTGAAAAATAAATTATCAAACACGAGTGAGTATAACATACTCAGTGAGCTAGGTATACATCATTAAATATGAGGAATAGGTAAATAATAATAAAATAAATCAATAGTAGTTAAGTAACACTGAATGCGATGAGTAGATATAAGTCTATCATAATTTTCACAGCAAATGACATTAGGCGTATGGAACAGATAGCAATGATAACAATAATAAATGACAATGAAGTAGGAAAAGAGTTTCAATGGAAAATAGTGCCAATAATGGTTGGTAAGTATAATATCAGTATGTGGAAGTGACAGATGAAGGGCCAGTAATAGTAACAGTATATTAGTTTCAGTGAATTACATAAGGCGAGCCAGGCCTTACGACTAAGACAAATCCCTTCCTAGTTAGGGTAAATAGTATAAAGAGTCCATTATGCACAATGTTGATAGTATTTACCCACTACCCTATCAGTACGGTAGCTCTGTTAGGTTCACATAGGCAGTAAGCTTTGATAACAATTCAAGTATTCATTGGAATCATTTAGGTGCAGTGAACAATAAATAGGTAAACTGGGCTCGTTAATCAATCAGTGTCAATACAGTTCGATAAACATATGTCGATTTTGTTCTTGGTATCAGAGCGGTTATCAAATAATATACATTAAGTCATATGATTGAACATTTAGTGTGCACAATAGTTAAGATATTATGGTGCAAGTCAATCAAACTCAATGTTACAAATCAAGTTCTTAGGGTAAAGCAATGCAAAAAGCATTTTAATTTCAATAACAATTCAATGGTAAAAGATCAAATTGAGCTTGGTTAATCAAAAGACAATCAATGGCATTAACAATAAGGCATCCAGTCAAGAAGGAGAAATGCTCAATTTGAATGCAATCATTCAAGTTATGGATATACATAATGATGTATACATAACTCACCTTGCTAAACAACTTTACAAATTCACTTCACTTCCTTACTTTGAACTTCCACTTATATCATCTTCATCATTCGAATCTACACATCAATTAAGCATTAAAATAAATATTTATTTACATGTCATATACTACTCTTAACTTTAGTTTACTTAATACATATATAATCCTTAACCTGGGATTATAGCTTTTAAACTTTTACTTATTTTCCTCATTCTGGCAGTCTGTATTCTTCTACCTATAACTCATGCTATACATATCCAATTGCTTTGATTCTTTTTCCTACTTAAACTAGACATTACCGTTTCTAACATATCCAAATTTTAGACATGTTTAAGTAATACACAGAATATGGTGATAGTTTGAATTCAACTTCACTGTTAGCCTTGCTACCCTGCACTCTAATCCCGGCAGTCTCTATTGTTTTATTTGCATCTCATAACATACTAATCTAATGACAAAAAACATTTACAATAATCTATATAAGACATAAATAAATACTTTTCATTTTGAATACTTAACCTAATTCAGTCTCTAACATTCTTTAAAATTAAAACACAATAGCCTTTTTCAGAAACCCTACATATGAGTCAATCTTTATTTTCACTTAATATCTCTTTCCTCACTTTGAATTTTCCAAATTCCTTTTACAAACATATAAACTTTCATGTTTTATACTTAAGCAAATTCAATCACTAAGGTCACGTAATAACAGGTCCAAGTTACTGATTCTACCAAAGTCTAAATTTATAAATTTTACATATAACCATTATTACCTTTCCTACTTATATTTAATATATGGCTTTCAAGTAAAAGCCTAATTTCTCAATCATAAACATACATAATTTCATGTCTTACTCAAATTCATAAATTCAATAACTATTCAATTTATAAATATCATTAAACAAGTAAATTATCAAGAAAAATAGAAATTTTACCGTAACCAAAACTTCTTTCTTCCTTATCACCTTTGAAATCTCTCCTTCTCTCCTTTCTTTACTCTTTCTTTTTCTACACAATTTTCACCTCCTAATCACCTTCTCAGCCTTAAGTTAACTTAACTATAGGCTTTTATTGAGAAACCCCAGCATAAATTTACTTTAGAGGAAGAGTTTGATGAAGAAAGTTTGGAAGAATTGACTATAGAAATGGGTTATGTGTGGTTCGACCAAATGAAGATTTTTGGTGTAGGAAATTCTTTTTTCCCAACACTTTAACTCTTACGCTACACTTATACATGTGTACAATAGTTCAATACAAAAAGAATAAGTTTTTGATAGAAAACATCAGATAATTCTAGAAAACTTGAGATTTTTTTCCTGAAAACAACATGTGCTCAATTCTTTCTTTTAAAATAATATCTACATATAAAATAAACAAACTCTTGGCTAAATTCACCATTATGACTAGATGGTTTTAATAAAGACATAGTAATTTGTTTTGTCTTTTATTCACTTAAGAAAGAATGGAAAGAAAGAAGATAAGTATAGAATTTTTATTTTCTTGAAAAATTGACAAGTGTAAAAGGTTACATAATTTTTTTTATATCAAATTAACAAGTAAAATTTTTTTTCAATTTTTCTACCATGGTCAAGGGAGTTTATTTTAATTTTTAACATATGTAAAAGATGACAAAATTGGTGTGTCTCATTTTCCTTAAATTTGAAAATTTTATTTTTCCTCCCTAATCACCTTAGTCCTTTGCAACTTCATCATCTTTTCATTCTAATCAACTTCTAATTAGCTCTTCTTCATTATTAATCATCCAATATTGACTCCCATTTATTCTATTTAATAGTCCATCGTTGTCTCTACAGTCGCTTACTCTTAAGCCTGTAATCTCCATATTGAATTTTTCCTTAACTTTCATTACTTGACTAATCATTTTATCTTACTGATTTGATTAATTATCATTAACTTAAGTCACTTATGTTTATCTAACATTTATCATACTGTCTATTCTATCTCATTCACTAAATTTCTCAAATCTGCATATGATTTATTCTAGCTTATATGATTGTTTTCTCAAAACTATTTTTAAGTTTTCGATTCTTGTCACTGTCTAATCATTACTTTCTAATACTCTGATTCACTGAAATCTCATTGGTTTTTCTTGGGTGTTATAGTTAATTTGTTCAAATTTCTTTTACATTATTTAATTTAGATGGATTATGGTCTAATTAAAAATAAGATGGAAGTGAATAAAGTATTAAGAGTGATTGAAAATGGATATGGAATAAAAGAGAAATTAAGGAAACGTATATTTCTTTTTTATGGAGTTTTGTCGAAACAAGTTCAGTATAAAAATTCTTTAGCTATAAAGGTTGATTTATTAAGTTGAATTGAGGTACCAAGGGTAATGTAAGGTTCCATAGGACTTTAATGGGAAGAATTTATGAACTCAATTGAAAACAATTTGTGAGACCCATCAAGCCAAATGTCATTTTAATCCACAAAATCTAGAATTCTTCAAAGGAAAAATCCTTAGAGTGCTTGGCCAAAGGGATAAGAAAAGTAGGATTTTTATTGAAGATTTTTTCCACCAATTTATGAAAATTTGAAAATGCCCAAATTCTAGAATTTTCTCCATTTTTCAACTTTTCCATTAGCTTAATATAAATAAGAAGGATATGGATAGTCAATTGAACATCAAATGGCCAAACCATCTATAGCAAAGCCTCCAAAAAAAAAATTTTCCCAAATTTCCTTCTATAGAAACCAAATGTTTGAGCAAGGAAAGGTTAGATAAGAAAAATGATCAAGGAAAAATTTATAGGTTTACTATTCTTGAAAGAGAAAGGAAGAGAGGCTTCATCTAAGGTAAGGTTCTTAACTTGGTTCTTTAATTTATTCTATAAATATTATAGCTAGAATAGTTAATGAATTGAATTAATTGAATTATGTAATCAAAGGAAAATGAAAGAAGTTAAAGAATGAATTAGAGTTTTAAAGAATTCTGGAAACAGTTTGGGTCAGAAAGTTGTAGTTTAGATTTCATAGACTTAATGAATGAATTTACAAAAGTGAAAAACATTAAAGTTGTAGGTATATGTTTATGTATATTCCTGTAAAAGGAATTTATGAAATTCGAAGTGAATAAGGAGATATTAAGTAAAGACTGTGACTGGCTCGAATGTAAAGTTTCTAAAAAATACTATTGTATTTTTATTTTTGAGAATGTTAGAGACTGAATTAGATAAAGTGTTCAATATAAAAAGTGTTCATTATGTCTTATCTAGATGTATATAAAATGGTTTTATCATTGGATATATAGTTTATGAGATATTAAACTATAAGCGTTACATGTCCATATTGACAGACAAACAGGAAAGTGGTACTGTGTTCTATCGATATGAGGACCTTAGAATCTGAATTAAGAAAAGTTTTAAACAAAAAAAATGTTCCTTTATATGTGATATAAGTTTCTGTAAAATTTTTTTGAATTTTGATGAACATAGATTGATTTATAGGCACGGAAATAGAGTATGCTAGGATGTGAACTGCAGGACAGTAGGTATAACTTTGATGAATTATTGATAATGTTATAGTAATCAGAGTGACTTGAAATTTGAACAGATAGTAGTTTTATATGTCTAGTTTAAGTAGAAAAAAGAATCACAATAATTGGACAAGTATAACATTAGTTATATACAGAATGGTCTACACTGCCAAGATGAGAAAATTGAATAAAGACTAATAAGATATAAACCCTAAAGTAATGCACACCACATGTTGACCATATGCAATATTGAATGTTTTTGAATGACCACTGTTGTACCTGACTGATTTTTGAATATCCTATTTATTGTTGTATTATTTATGGAACCAATACCATATTCACTGAACTATAGTGTCCTTGACTAATCAATGAGCAACCACTGAAAGTGTATTGTACTGTATTGTTACCAATGATTACTGGATATTGCTAATGAATTGATATTGAAGCCCATTGGCTTATCGCCTATGTGGACTTGATAGAGCTACCGCACTGACAGGGTAGTGGGTAAGTACCATCAATATTGTGCACAATGGACTCTTTATACTGTTTACCCTAGCTAGGAAGGGACTTGTCCTAGCCATAAGGTCTGACCTGCCTTATGTATTCCATTGATACTGATATACTGTTACTGTTACTATTACTGTTACTAGCCCTTTATCTATCATTTTCACATCCTTACATGTATATATGTGTTCTACATATATATGTATTATTGTTGCCAAATTGTTCAGCAACACCATTCTTTGATATCCATTCCTTTCACCCATGGCATTTGGTGTGCAAAGTATTGATTTCTAAAATATAACATTGGCACCACCTTTTGCCCGTTCTTCTTATTCGTTGTTATTTACTTAACTTGATAATCATATTGTTTTACTCTTTCATTGTTACCCATCTAATTCTTGTTCAGTGATAACATTTTATTGTTGTCCATTGCTTTTTCTTGTGAATTTGATACTATAAACCCAGCTATCCAAAGTTATTCATTATTATTGTCTATTTCTTCCACCTATGGTATTTGATGTATAAATTGTCCTCCTATAAAATGTGAACATTGATAACCCTTTTATTATTCTTATCAATCATTATTACCGTCTTATTTTGATAACCCTTCCATTTGTTCCTCCACTGCTACCCATTTAATGTATATGTTTAATGATGTATAATTAGTTCACTGAGTATTGTTATACTCATCTCATAGTTATTTAATATTTTACAAGAACAGATAGTAGAAGCTGCATTCCAAGTCACTTCTTCCTCTAACTTGGGATATCGAAGAGTTTTTGGTAATTGTTATACCTTATGAAGTCAAAAGGTAAACTCTTTAGAGCTCCATGGTACTGTATATAGGTAAGTAAATAATGCATAGGGTATTATGTATATAATCATATTGATTAACATGTTATAAGCATAATAAGGTTTAGAAATAAGCGAAATGACAGAAGAACATGGTTAATAAGATAAGTATTATGTGATTATGACTTAAACAGAGTATATATGATTGGGAATAAAATTCGATATACATATTATGAAAATTGATAAATGATTAATTGAAATTAACATGTTAACGGGTTATATGGGTATCTGGTGACTTTAAGTTTACCCGTGCCCTAGGACCATCATGCTCCCTACAATGGGACATGGCACTTGATAGTTGTTTGAAGCAAAATTACCCTTTAAGCTTTAAAATTTAATTTATGTCAACTTATTCTTCATCTTCACCACCACCAATTTTATTTTGATTTCTTGATTCTACAATACATATTTAACATATTTTAGACTAATTTGAATGTAGGGAACCATAATCTAAACTTAGATTCAATTAAACTTAACTATATGGAAATTTGATGTTTGACATAATCCAATTTTCCTTAAGTTTCTTCCTACAACCTATCACATGCTTCTATTTGTTTAACTAAACATGTATACTCATCATTCTAAGCATTTTTAATGAAATAGAAACAAGTTTAGAGTAATTATCTCAAATTCTTCAATTTTCTAACTTTGCTCTTCTTTGAAGTTTTTAATTTTTTCTTAAGTTTTTTGTGAAAATTTTGGATGATTATTAGTTATTTAGGCATTAATTAGGATATGGGATTAATTAGGATTAAATTTGGATGAGATTTAATGGAGGAAGAAAAAAATTGGAGGTGAGAAATATGAAGAATTTGGCCATGTAGAGGGAAGAAGAGAAAATTTTGGAATTTTATGAAATTTTATAGAATATATGAAGTTTTGATAATTTCACTTTAACCCCTCAGCTTTCATTATTTATAAATTGACCCAAAAACATTTAATATTTGCACTTTTACCCTCAAATCTCACTTTTAATACTTTTATCTTCCATAATTTACATTTCATATAAATTTTAGATCTCATAACTTATTTGGTGAAATTCTATATTTAATCATATAATTTAGGTATAAAATTTAAATTTTAAGTATTAAAATGTTATTTTACATCTAAAAGTCTAATTAGATATTAAAAAGTCAATTATACTAGCTTTAGGGTCTTATATATAATTATCAAAAAATTCGTAGTGTTACAATATTTAATAAATATTTATTTACTTAAAAATATTATTTTTAATAATTTTATATTTATTTTATTTAAATAATCTAAATAACTAAATAACCGAACTAAAACATATTGGTTCAATATGAATAACTTGCTTTCTATTTCAGTTCGAATCGGTTTGGTTATTTCGATCTTCAAAAGAAAACTGAAATAACCAAACCGAATCTAACTAATTTTAACATATCAATATTTTTGGTATTGAATGATCAAGAAATTAAAAAATAATAATAATAAAAAGGAGAAAAAAAAAAAAGAAATAAAGGGGTGAGTAATCTATTAGTTCAATTTGAATTGAACCAAAACTTTTAAAAATCGAACCAAAATAAAATAACTACAAAATTATTTATTAAAAATACAATTCGGTCGGTTCTCAAAAATCGAACTAAATAAAAATAAAATTATTCAGGCTGAACCGACATATTTTAGTTCGATTTAATTTATTCATTTTTCTTTAAAAAAAATCAAATCGAATAAAAAAATTAAAAATTTCAAAAAAAAAATAACTAAACTAAATGGAAATTTAAAAACCGAATCAACCGATTCAATTTTGATTTGATTTAATTTCCTAGTCAAATATTGACGTAACAAAAATAATAATAATAATAATAATAATAATAAATATCGCATCAATATGTCATGTCAGCTCGTTGGATATCTAATCGGGATTTCATGTTAAATTTATTAAAAATTGAAAGTATATGTATTAAATTACTAAAATTTTAGTTTGTGATAAAATTATAATTTTATGAATAGTTTGTATTTTTTTTTTTTTCTAATTAATCACTTTTTTTTAAATTTATGTAATTTTCGTATACATATATGATATATCAAATAAACAGAATTAACAAACAACTCAGTTACCTTAATTGTAAACTCATTTTGGAGTATTAAGTACTTGGTTCAACTTCCAATATAGTAATATATATATATATATATATATTAACTTGTACACATGGAATGCTCGAGCTCATCTGTAAAATCCCAAGCCCAACCCTTAATTATTAAAATTTTTTTACTCGTGCTTGTATTGGGCCGAAATTTAAAAGGTATATATCCAAAGCCAATAATTCTTTGATAAATTTAATGAGTAACGAATAAACATACTTGCAAGTTATATACATAGTTTAGATACTAAGCATCATACAAAGTACATAATACAAGAAAGTAAAATGAATTTCCTTAAAATTAATGAGATACTATTTTAAATATTGTTAAAATTAAAATAATAAGTAAAGAGATAAAGTGAGAGAAAAGAAATGGAAAATTACATAATTCAATTATAGAACACAAAAACCTAAAATAATTATATTTATTTCATTCAAATGTGTAAAAATCCTAGTTATTATAGGATATATATAAATCACTCCTTAATATAAATAATTAATCAACTATTGATATTATCAATTAATTATATATTTTTCTCATAATAATAAATAACACTTTCCATCTAATGCACATTCATCAAAGAGAAATAATCATTTTAATAAATATTTATGCAACTTTGATCTTACGAAAAATTCAACGATCATAAATTCGTGAAATTTGCTCCAATGCAAAGTATTTATATATTAATACTCCTCTAAATTTATGTATAAAAGAATGATAAAATGCATAAATTTTGAATTATAAATATTAAATCAAACTCGAATATCAATTTGATATTTAATATTGGTAAGGAAAAATAATTTGTATTTGAATTGAATGGAAAATATGATTGAAAATAAGAAATAGATCAAAGTAAAATATGGTAAAAATACCAAAAAAATAAAATAGGAGGAGGAGGAGGTTGAATGAGAATTTGAAAAGAAGAGTTGTAGATACATTGATATAGAAATGAATACAAAAGTTTGGTCTCGTTTAATTTAACTGTTTATAGTGATTATTGTTGATAGCTATTAACCGGTAATTGATGGTTGATAGCTGATAATTGGTGGTTATTATTTGATAGTTGATTGTTGCAAGTATTTGGTAAAATTATTATTTGCTGTTAGTTGTTATTATATTTAATAATGATTAAAAATAAATATATATATTTTTTATTTAAATATTATTTTAAATAATAATTTAATTTTTTTTACTTTAAAAAATATAATTTTTTTTGAAAAAGTTTTAAATTAAAATTTTTATAAATAATTACTTTTTACTATCTAACAATTACCGAATTAAATAATTATCAATAACTAAATACTATAATACAGCTGTTAAAAATAAAAATATTAATAGTCGTATAAATTTTTTTTATCAAATATTCATTAAATATTTAAATATCTAAGTAGTTGGAAGCGAGTGGATGTAAAATATATATATATATATATATATA
>CANXYC010375735.1:0-13460 GCA_948193065.1 Aleurites moluccanus
TTGAGCATAATTGAGATTATGTTGATTATTGAATTATTGTTGAGTTTGAGAAATTGTGGAGATCCAGAGGGATCTGTTTATTGGAGTTGAATGGAGATTGATTATAGAAGTGTTTATATTGTATTTTTAGCCAGGGCATGCTCCTTAAATAAAGGAGATGCTGCCCGATTTTGTTTGTATTGCTTAAGCAATTTTAAGCTTATTTGTGTATGCATGCCATATAGTTTTATTAATGGGTTCTTCGTGGTATTGGTAGCATAAGCATCACCCGTACCCTAGGACCGTCATGGCTCCTAAGTTGGGCTGTGACACAATTGCTTTGCTTTTGGTGATTTGGAGGCTTATGTGAATCTAATATGCATCAATTTACTTGCCCAAATTGTTGGAATGAACTTTGGAATCCAATTGTGCAAAATGAGTATTGGTCGAACCCTAAATTGTGAAATTTGCCTATGAATTTCCTTGTTATTCCTTTAGTTTTCATTGCATATTTGATGCTTTTATTGAAGATTTTTGAGTTGTTTTTGTTGCCTATGGAATTGCTTCCATTTGTGTGTTTGTTGATATTTGGGGCAATGTCGATATTGCACCGAAACCATGCCGAAAAATCTCTAGGCCAACCATTTGAATGCCACTGTCGCCAGCGACCATGGCATGCCAATTGCGTTAACTTTTGACAGCAAAATATGTTTGTTCCCATTTTTGGTCGTTAGACCTTTAGTCTTTGTTTCATTGATTATTATTGATATTTTATTGATTTTAGGCTCATAAATTGATTCTAATGAGCTCTTGTTACCTAACTGCTATTGATTGATTAATATTGAGTTTGTTGAAATTGAGGATACCATTGCGGTATAATGGTGTCCATTGATAATTTTCCTTCTTATGTTGACCTTATGTGATATAACAGAGCTACCAGATCGATAGGGTAATGGGAAAATACTGTCGACCTTGTGCACATTGTATTACTGATACCCTAGCTAGGAAATGGGTTATGGACCTAGCCATAAGACCTGGCCCGTCTTATGATACAGATATTGCTACAGGAGACTTTATGTGTTTATATAGTTCGCATATAGTCCATACAGGAGATTGTATGTGCACATATAGTTCACATATATTCCAAATTGATTGCTACAGGAGATTGTATAATTTTATACAATCCAGTCCTTTATCTGTTTTTCTCTATGGTACTGAACCTATGATATCCTTATTGATCTATTCTGTCATTTACTTTAAATGCTTCTATCAATTGGTTATTCTGAGTATTTGATATCATTGGTTCCTTTGTAAATCTCATTTTCATTGGCTATACATATAGATTCACTGAGTATCTTATATACTCACCCTCTCATTGTTTACTTATTTCAGGAGAGGAGTAGATTGCAGAATCCTGTCGTTCATCATCCAGGGATTTCTGCTAGCATTACTGATGTATATATATATTTTGTACTCTATATTTTGGATGTTCATATCTAGCTGCTCCATGGGGTATGTATGGGTTAGCTAGAACATGAACAAATATATATATATATGTTTATAAGGATATATGAGATAGTATTTCAGAATGAATAGTGTTTTATGATTGATTGGATATATATATATATAGATATGCTATGTATAACTGATGATGGATAATTTTATTCCGCTGCAATAAATATATATGTGTTTATTGTGAATGTGATTGATACTGGGTTCTGCGGGTGCTGATTACCATTGGCATTTCCCGTGCCCTAGGACCATCGCAAATCCGACTGCGGGATCGGGTCATGATAGCCAGCCATTTTTGAAGATTGATTTGAGGTCTAGGTATCATCAATTGAAGATTCGGAGTGGAGATATACCCAAGACTGCTTTCAGAACTCGTTATGGCCATTATGAGTTTCTAGTATTGCCATTCGGGTTGACAAATGCTCCAACGACTTTCATGGATCTGATGAACCGAGTGTTCAGTTCTTATTTGGATAGGTTTGTCATCGTCTTCATTATTGACATTCTTATTTATTTCAGTAGTGAGGAAGAACATAGAGAGCATTTGAGAATTGTATTACAAACACTTCGGGAGCACCAGCTTTATGCTAAATTATCCAAGTGTCAATTCTGGTTATCAGAGGTACGCTTTTTGGGACATGTCATTTGTAAGGAGGGTATTATGGTAGATCCTCAGAAGATTGAAGTGATTGTCAATTGGCCCCAGCCTACCAATGTTTCAGAAGTACGTAGCTTTCTGGGTATGGCTAAATATTATCGGAGGTTTGTGAAAGACTTCTCTCGTATTGCAGCTCTTTTGACTAGGTTAATGAGGAAACATGAGCGATACGTCTGGACAGATGAGTGTGATCGAAGTTTTCAAACTTTAAAGTATTGCCTAACTAGTGCTCCGATTTTGGCATTACCAGTAGAGGAGGAGAAGTATACAGTGTATTGTGATGCTTAGAGAATTGGCCTAGGGTGTGTTATGATGCAGATAGGTAGGGTGATTGCTTATGCTTCCCGTTAGTTAAAGAAGCATGAAGCAAATAATCATACTCATGATCTTGAGATGGCAACAGTTATCTTTGCCTTGAAGATTTGGAGGCATTACCTATATAGGGCTAAATGTGAGATATATACTGATCATAAAAGTCTACAGTATATATTTCAGCAGAAGGATCTGAATCTGAGGCACCGAAGATGGGTTGAGCTTTTGAAAGATTATGACTGTGAAATTCTCTATCACCCAGGGAAGGCCAATGTAGTGGCGGATGCCTTGAGCAGGAAATCGATGGGGAGTCTTGCTCACATTATAGTTGGTCGGAGGCCATTGATCCGAGATTTGAGGCAGTTAGCTGATTGTAGAGTAGAGTTAGATTTGGGTTCCCGGGATCGGAACCAGGCTCTGATAGCCCAGTTTCGGGCAAGGTCACTGTTGATTGATGACATAAAAGCGGCCCAGGATAGAGATCCTTATTTTCTAAAATTGAAGGGAGAGGTTCAGAGTGGACGGATGACCGAGTTCACTGTTGATAATGAGATTTTAAGGTGTGGGAAACGTATCTTTGTACCGAATTGTGATGAGTTGTGAGATAGAATTATTCGAGAGGCACACCATTCTGCTTATAGTGTACATCTAGGTATTACCAAGATGTACCATGATCTTAGATATGTTTATTGGTGGCCTGGGATGAAGAAAGATGTAGCTCATTTTGTATCAAAGTGCCTAGCCTGTCAGCAGGTTAAGTTTGAGCATCAGAAGCCACCAGGGCTACTTCAGGAGATAAAGCTGCCATAATGGAAATGGGAACAGGTTACCATGGACTTCATAGTTGGTCTACCTCGAACTTCGAAGGGGTATAACTCTATTTGGCTTATTGTATATCGATTGACAAAGTCTGCACACTTTGTGGAAGTTAAGACCAACTATACAGCAGCTCAGTATGCATAATTGTATGTTGATAAAATTGTGCGTCTTCATGGAATCCCATTAGTGATCATATCGGATCGGGGTGCATAGTTTACAGCACGGTTTTGGCAGAAGTTTCAGGAGGCTTTGGGTACCCAACTGCGGTTTAGTACTGCCTTCCATCCACAGACTGATGGGCAATCCGAGAGGACGATTCAAACTTTAGAGGATATGCTCAGGTTATGTGTTCTGGATTTCCAAGGTAGTTGGGACTATTATCTGCCATTGATCGAATTCTCTTACGATAATAACTATCATTCTTCGATTGGTATGGCTCCATTTGAAGCACTATATTGTAGAAAGTGCATATCACCAATGTGTTGGGTGGAGCCGAGAGAGAAGCAGCTAGAAGGACCCAAATTGATTAGAGAGACTATGAAGAAGGTTCCTATAATCCGAGAGTGTAGGCAGAAGAGTTATGCGGATCCGAAAAGATAGGATGTATGGTTTTCTATTGGTGATCATGTCTTCCTAAAGATCTCACCGATGAGGGGAGTTATGAGATTGGGGAAGAAAGGCAAGCTGTCACCAAGATTTATAGGCCCGTTTGAAATACTTGAGCGGATTGGCAATGTGGCTTATAGATTGGCTCTTCCGCCCAGTATGAGCCATGTACATCCAGTCTTTCATATATTGATGTTGTGGAAATATGTATCGGATCCATCACACATTTTGGAGATGCATGATGTGGATATCAATGAGGATTTATCATATGAGGAGCTACCTGTAGAGATTGTAGATTGATAGGTTAGAAAGCTTCGGAACAAAGAGATCCCGATGGTCAAAGTGTTATGGAGGAACCAGTCAATTGAGGAGTGTACATGGGAGAGTGAGCAGGAGATATGGAATAGATACCTATCTCTTTTTCAGTTTTGAGTTAGGTGTTATATAAATTTGAGGACGAATTTAATTAAAGGGGGGAAGAATGTAACACCTACCAATTTCATGTGTTATTTTTTAATATATATAGATATATATATTTATGTGTATAATTTTTAAATTTCATTTGGCTGAATTAAATTATTTTGCAATAAGTATGATTTTTACTTATTTAATTATTGGGAATAATGATAATGTCAGTAAATGAGAATGGAAAATATTAGTGTATAATATTGATTGATAGATTGAGTTCCTAAATTTGTAAAAATGTTCTAAGTGTTAAAGGAAATAAGGAGTTAGGAAATTTGCAGCGTTTCTGTGAATTTAGTTAAGTAGTTTTCTAGTCGACAATTGCTAAGAGGCAATGGCGAGCCGGCATTGCGAAGAGGAATTGGCGAAGAGGAAATGCGAAGAGGAATGGTGAAGAGGAATGGCAAAGTGGAATTGCGAAAAGGAATTGGCGAAGAGGAAATGAGAAGAGGAAATGGCAAAGAGGAAATGTGAAGAGGAATGGCGAAGAGGAATGGCGAAGTGGAAATGTGAAGAGGAAATAGGGAAAAGAAAATGCAAAGAGGAAATGAGAAGAGGAATGGCAAAGAGGAAATGCGAAAAGGAATGGTGAAGAGGAAATGCGAAGAGGGAAGCGCGATGAGGAAATGCGAAGAGGGAAATGCGAAGAGGAAAGTGCGAACTGGAAAGGGCGAAGAGAAAAGGCTAAGAGGAATTATGAACTGGGTTTGGTGAAGAGGCATATGCGAGCTGGCTTATGCGAAGAGGAATGGCGAGCTAGCAATTGCGAGCTGGAGTAGCGGATTGGATTGGCGGAATGGAAATTTAAATTGATTCCATTATTGAGGCAGTAACTTGAATAAAAGGGGCAGTAACAGTGGAATTAAAATACCTAAACCTATTATTTCTTTTCTCTATTCTATCGTGCTCGTCTTTTTCTCCAAAGGACCCGAAGCACTGTTTCTTTTTCTTTTTCATCAATTTCACGATTTCTCCATCAAAATTTCTGGAGAAAATTCGTGGAAAAATCCATAGAAATATTTTGTGACTATGTTGTTTCGTCTTAAGCCTATGGATAGAGCTGGGAATATTTTGAGGCAGTAAAGAATAATTTCTGCCATTGAAACTCATGTGAGGTAAGTAATTATTTGTTGGATTTTATTGATTTAATAGATATTATTTATGTGGGTTTAGTGTGATTTCACATAGATTAACACTAATTAATTGAAATCCCTAAACTCTAGGGTTATATGGAATTTTGAAATATGATATGATAGGTTAGTGATGGGATTCATAAATTGATGATGGAATTTGCTAATTGGATGTAAGTAGACAGTAAATTGATGACCAATTTAATATGAAATTATAGATTTTGGAAACTGAATTCTCCAAGTAGCCAAATTGAGGATTTTAGAGGAAATTGGTGAGATTGACCAAACTATTGATTGTTGGAAAAGTTGAGGTGAGTTCTACATGCATCATTTATCCTATTGAATTCACTTAACTGATTATTGGGCACCATTTAGGAAAAACCCCCAAATGGCCGAACCATGTGTTTGTGATACCTTTGGACTTCTTTTAAATTTGTATCCATATTTCTTTATTAAATCAATGATTATACAACCTTGAATTCATTGATACTTACTATTTAAATATCTAACCTATTTTTTTGTCATATGGAATTGTCTTAATACCAACCTTTGATTGATATTGGATAATGTACATGGCACGACCATTATCGATATTGGATATTGATATGATTGATACCGAACTGATTGATTGATTGATAGAATCCGGATGCCATTGATGTTAATGGTATCCCTAGTTTTGACTTGGATATGGTTATGGCAGAACTTCCGATTCGACAGGGGAGTAGTGAAATACTGTCGACATTGTGCACATTGTATATTTATACCCTAGCTGCGAAGGGTTATGGTCCCGGTCATATGGCCTGATCAGCCTTATGCTTATTTGCCCTATTATGGATGATCCAGGACCTACATGGTCCAACGCATTTGATTGTTTGGAGATTGTATGATTTCTTTTCATACAGTCCATTCCTGTATCTGTCTTTCCATATATGATACCAAACTTATATGTTGAATTATTGGCTTTATTGTACCTCGACATTTATTCGGTACCCTATTATCTTATTGATTGATACCTTTGCTATATAATGGCTATTATTTATTGCAATGCATGTGAATTCACTGAGTATCATCTATACTCACCCCTTTCATTGTTTCCCCTTTCAGGAGAGGATTAGAGCTGCAGAATCCAGACTTCTACTTCTCTGGGAATTCTGCCATTGATTTCAGATGTATTAACAGTTTCTTTATTTTGAACAATATTTATTTTGGTGTTCATAATCTAGCTGCTCCATGGGTATGTACTGGTTAGCTAGGAAATGAACATGTAACTGATGATAGTTTGGTTGAATGGATGATATTATAATTAACGGGATATTTTGTGGATTCACATTTCAGATATTATCAGAATGTATGGTAGATTAATAGAATGATTGGAAATTATGAATGTGATTTTTATGCACTATATTGAATTGATAGGATTGATGTGAATGATAATGGGTTCTACGGGTGTCGGTCGCCATTGGCATCTCCCGTGCCTTAGGACCGTCACGGCTTCGAAAACCGGGTCGTGACACTGTCGGAGCAGCAGCTCTGTCAAACCATATTTAGGTCAATACAAGTGAACATCATATTAATAGACACCATTATACAACAATGGTATCATCAATAACAAGAAGCAAAATATCTTTCAACTCAAATAGCAATGGAACCAATGATATTGCAATATACGATATACAATCAATGATAAGTAGTATGGTAAACAACAAAGGTATGGAACAAAGGTTTCGACAAAGGAAATCGGTAGACCAATTGGCATGCCAATGTCACTGGTGACGATGGCATTCAAATGGTAGGCCTATGGAAAACAAAGCAATAGGCCAAGGCAAAAAAAAAAACTAGGCATTTTGTCAAACACTTGGTGGGCACAAAATGGCAAGCCATTAGGTTAACATTTGGTGCAAATTTGGCATACTCAATTCAACCAACAACAAGTTCACACTGTCAACAACACAATAGGACACAAATATACAACATTAAACAACATTAAACAACATTAAAGGCATCAAATTGGCTAAGGAATTCAAAGGAAAAACAAAGAAAAATCAAGGCCATTAATAGTGAAATTCCATTCGGCCAAAACATGACTTTCACCATAGGTTTCCAAATCAAATTTCAATGTTATAAGCTTGTTAAATGATGCATATAGAACTCACCTAAGGCTTCCAATTGCCTTGGAAAATTGATTTCCACCACAATTCCTCAAAAAAGGCAAAATGCACAACTTGTGCAATCTTTGTTTTCTACACCAAAAAAACCACAAAATCATTATCTATTAGCCTCTAATTAGCATATTCTAAGCTTGGTTAACATTAACTAACACTAGTTCATCAAACTCATTCATACAACTTCAAATAGGTTAGGCCAATTAGGAATTTCTATTCAAATGCATCAATTGATGCAATCTAACCTAAAACCCATTTAATTCAACGTCTAAATCATCTAAATGAACCATAAAAACAAAAAAATCAACTTCTTACCTCAATGAAGTATTCTAGCCGAAATGGGGAAGCACAAATTCCTTGAATTCCTTTAACTTGCTAAGCAAATTAATGGTGGGGAATGATAGAACTAGGTTTAATTCTAAGTTTTCTATGAATTTTCCTTAAGAAAATTTGGTTAGAAATGAAGAAGCATGTTTCGTCCACTTCAATGGAGAAAGAAGAAGATGGCAAAATTTTCTAAGTGTTGGCTTTTATACAAAAATCATAATGGCTAATTACATTTTGGTCCTTAAGTTTCCAAGTCATTATACTTTGACCCCAACTTCTTCTGTAATTTATTCTGATAATTTTGTCAGGATTTAGATTTCAAAATAGGGAATGAAAAGGCTTATTTTAATTTATACTTATTTATAAAAATAGTTCCAGAGTCATTCTAAAACTTAGACAGACTCATTCTGAAACTCAGACATACTCATTTTCACTATTTACCTCGAAGTTTCATTTCTTTACAGTTTTGCCATTGGTTACTTTTCAGTGTTCCTCAATATTTTTTACCTCTTTCTTTTTATCATAATTACACATGCATTTATGTGATCTTTTACCCCCTTGTCAAAATCAAAAATTCTTTTGTTGATCAGACTGCTAATTTCTCAGCAATGTTCCCGACACCGTCGATTTTCGGAAAAGTAATTTGTTTGCTTTCTAACTATCTCTAAAATTATTTTCCATCATTTCAATGCTTTTGAACCACATACTGAGAATTAATTTATGCATATAAATTAGGACTTCTTAGGATATTACACCTTTCCTAAATGACCTAAGCTGATTTAACACAACTAATCAAACTCTAAACAAAATCTGGCCATTGCCCTATCCTAGAAAACCTCAACCAACATGATAAGACTAATCCATTTAAAGCAAACTAACCTCAATCATCCAAGATTAACCCCTAGACCTAAACTGAGCACAATTTAAACTAATATGAAAGGATTACCCTCAACAATCTTTTATGCATGACCCGACTTAGTACAGTCCCAAATAGCAACCAATTTGACAACATTATCAAAACCTCCTATTAGCCAAACCAAGCTAGAGCAGAAAGCTAAAATCCCTCATTTCTCAAAGTCCATCAAAGTGACTAAATCACCCTTCTTTCAAACCTTCCCTTAAAAAGTAGGGCATTCTGGTGCATCCTAATATATAAAGTCATATCTCATTATGTCTCATTGCATAGCTTCGCATTTGCATGAATTTGCATATCTTCTACATAAATCATTTAGAATCACACGAAACATGTGCATCTCATTTGAATAGAGGGGTCTAACATTAGATCATCCCAAAATATTGCTTCATGCATACATAACATGCATGCCATCAATAAATGCATAGCATCATACATCATACCTGTGTTTGTTTGGAACTACCATCTGATAGGAAAAAGAAAAAGAGAGAAAGTTGATTGTCTCTCAGATGGCATGGACAAATACCTTCGAGCCGGCAAAATCATTCCTCTGAATATCAAAGCCATTTCTACTCCACGAGTCATCAGGTAAGTATGACAAACCCTTTTCTATAAAAGAATGCATAAATAGAGTAAAAGATTAGAACCATCATTAAGAAAATTATAACTTCCTGAACTCAAAGCTCTTTTCAATTTGGGGCATCCTAAATTGCATGCAACTCCTTTCAAATTGCATTGCATCAAACTTTTTTAAATTGCATCATAGCAAAAGCTTTCCAGTTGCATCACACCAAACTCTTTTCAACTCCCTTTATTTCCTAAGAAATGGTGCTACCTTTCCAATAAAAAACCATTTTTAAAGCCCAAATAGCCCTTGGCACCCAAAATCATTTTCAAAGCCCAAGCAGCCTTTGGTACCCAAAATCATTTTCTAAGCCTAAGCAGCCCTTGGCATGCAAAATCATTTTCAAAGCCAAGCAGCCTTTGGCACCCTAAAACCATTTTCAAAGCCTTGGTAGCCCTTAGCACCTCAAAATCATTTTTAAAAGCCCAAACAACTCTTGGCACCTCAAGGATCATTTTCAAACGTCTAAGCAGCCTTAGCACTTACTCCTTTTTAAATAGAACCATGCATGCTTATCTTAGCACTAGTGGCATTTTTTCAAATAAAACCATGTGTGCTTACCTTATCACCAGCGACATTCTCAAACAAAACTTTGTATGTTTATCTTAGCACCAACATTATTTTCAAAATAAAACCTTGTGTGCTTACCTTGGCACCAGCGATATTCTCAAACAAAACTTTACATGCTTATCTTAGCATTAGCATTGTTTTCAAAACAAAAACCTATGTGCTTACCTTAGCACCGGCGATATTTTCAAACAGAACCATGTGTGTTTAACTTAGCACCAGCAGCAGTTTCAAACAAAACACTATGTGCTTACCTTAGCACCAACAAAATAAATAAAACCATATATACTTACCATAGCACCAATGGCATTTTCAAGCAAAACTCTTCATATTTATCTTAGCATTCGCATCATTTTCAAACCAAAACCCTGTGTGCTTACCTTAGCGATAGTATCATTTCCAGCATCCATACTATGTGTCAGCATCATTTTCTGCATCCACCTCATATGCTTACCCTAGCATCAATAATCAGCTTTAAGATCTATTACCCAATCAGATTATGGTAATTCACATTCATTATCTTCATGATTACTTTTCAATAAAGTAATCATAAAGAGGGGCAGCTGTGAATATGTGATTTTTCACCTCATTATGTATACTTAGACTTTGGCAGGTTCTGAAGCAAGCATTAGATCATTGGCAGACAACCATACATCCTTAAACCTTCGGAGGACTATAAGTCGGATTCATATCAAACCTAATAGGACTCGCCAAATGCTCGAAAATGGATGGACAGACGAAAAATGAATGGATGCATGTGAATCCACCAGTCAAGCCAACAGGATCGCCAACTCTTACTAATTGATCTACCAGTAACACATGGCAGATCCCACCAGTAAAGGTAGCAGATCAGACAGTGACACAAACCCAATTCGCCAGCATGAAGGCTACAATCCACCAGCTCTTACTAGTTGATCAACCATATTGGGTCGTGTATCTGCCAAATCTGGTATAATTCCAAAAGTCTAAAATGCCCTTCAGCACTCTATAAATAGCCCCTCACCTCTCCATTTTCCACACACCAACTTCTTTTAGTAGACTTATTCTCAAAGAAGTTCTCTCTTTTCCCTCTAAGTGTCACAGCCTAACTTTAGACCATGACGGTCCTAGGGTACGGGTAATGCCTAAGCCTCCAGTACCTTGAAGAACCCATATTGTTACTTTTACTTATCTTTTACAATCATTACTTAACCTGTGATACCTTTTAGGTGATAATTATTTTAAAAACATCATATTAATCATGCAGAAAAACTGACAGAGTTTCCTTTGTAACTCTTACTTAAGCTATCCACAAAACATATAAATTTGTACTCCCAACATAACATACATCCCCTTATAACCTCCATTGATCAAACATAACTCAATATGCACTTCAATATTTGCAATCATATTTCATAACATATATATATCATATCAAGCTCATATATCATATATATGTACAACATATACATTATCATATAATGTTTGATTACCATTTGACCATTTTGACATTTTACTTAAGTCAACTCAAACCTCTATACATTATATACTAAGTAAATTCTATACACAGGAGTGACCTCAAATACATACATCTGATCTAAGGCTGGAGATGATGTAGGCAAAGGATGACTGCCTCACTGAGGTCCTAAAACATGTAACCACTGAAAGGGTGAGTATAACTTTATACTCAGTGAGTCATTATATATATATGAGTATGCAATAATATTCATTATAGTCACATCTATCCATTAATGATCTGTAAATAGAAATGTTGGTGATAGCATGATGAAATATATATTATAAGCCATAATGCATATAATATAACAGGAGCCTGTAACATGTAATAATGTATCATATAATAACTGTAGCTTCACTTCATCACATTTCCCCCAATCAACCATTTCCAACCAACCATATCATGGCATAGGGAATTTCACCCCTCCCTATCAGAGGCCATATCATATATCTGTGATCACAACCGATGGTTTGTTTCTACCCTTTGAAGTAGTCCTGTTATAACATATTATATGCAAATGTTTCATATAGCATAAACATATTAAAATAAGTCTCAAATAGGACTTACATGATGATATATATCAATAAGAGACCCAAAGAAAGGGTTTGGCTCAATTTCATATTTTTACCCGCCGGGACCCAGTTTGCGCAGCCGCAACTGGCTCCCAAATTACGGGTCCGTTTCTCATTTTTCAGGCACTTTCTGGTTTGGCTTGAATTCAATACTAACATGGCATTTTCTTTGTACCAATATCAAATTCATATATATAAAGAATAATTGGGTTTGGTTTCAAGTCAAAAAGCCTTTTAGAATAAATTTTATAACCATTAAAAGTTTATGCCAATTATAGGCATTTCGGAAGTTCTATTTTAGGTCAATTTGGCAAAATTGCCCAAATGTTAATCATTAATGGTTTTAAAGCAAGGTTATCATTTCATATGCATAAATGCATGACTTATGATTGAATAATGTATCAATCATATATATAGACTCACCTCAATCACAAACTCCAAAATGCCACTCACTCAGGCCTAATTAGCCCGTGACTCCCCGTCCGCAGCTCTTGCTTGGGACAATTCTCCTATAACAACCAAATTAGTCTTATAAGACACATATCCAATATAAACCATATCAAAACACATATCATGCCATATTAAGGCATATTCAAGCATATAAACACATAACAACATACATTATACACATATTACATATTAAGCACATCAAAGGCCCTATATTACTCCTTTAACACTTTTCATATCTTTTATCCACCAAATGCATTTTTATCAACACATATCACTCACATTATACATATTCATCATTATTATGCTAAGTTATAAACTTCCAAACACTTAGCTCAATATTTCATACCAAATATACACAAATTCTCAAATATGCTTCGAATCACTTATACCATTCAATCTTCCTACATTTAACCTTATACATTTCAATCATTTAAGCCATTATACCTTATTCATATCCAACTTCTTTATTTGCATTTGTCTAACACCTTAAAGTAATAAAGTCCATATGTTATCACTTTAATGGAAATCATTCCATTCATCCATTTTTTCAACACCAATAAAACATACAACATTAACATACACCAAATGCATTACATATAATCATTTAAACCTATTAAATGCCAAAGCATTAAGGCATTATTAAAGCTTCCAAGTTTCGGCCAAAACATCATTCTTTCCAAATGAATTCATTTCAAACATTTAGCCATCAATTCATGTTAAATGTAACACCTTAGCCTAAACCCTAATAGGGACCCTTAGGGAAATAATTTTTCCTTTCTTATTGCTGTATTATATTATGTGTGAATGCATGGAATATATGTATATGCATGTTATATGACCTAATTTTTAGGTCTAGAATTGATTTGAA
>CANXYC010375736.1:0-15925 GCA_948193065.1 Aleurites moluccanus
CTTTATTCAAATATAATGCTAAATCCATAAAAACTTGAAGGGGCTGTAAAATGACCATTTTGCCCCCAGTTCACCAAAAATTCAAAATTTCTCGATTTTGTCCTAACTGACTTTAAACCACTTCTATGCCTAAAATTAGGTCATATAACATGCATAAGTATCACTTTCATTCATATATACATCATATGAACATATTATAAAGAAAGAAAAAATTTCCCCCTCAAGGGTCCCTATAGGGTTTAGGTTGAGGTGTTACAATTTCTTTTTCAGTCTTAGGAGCTGGCATCTCGAAAATGACTCTTGATTTGGCCGGGTCTACTTCTATTCCCTTCTTGCTCACCATATGGACCAAGAATAAACCCGAAGACACACCAAAAACACATTTAGTCAGATTCAATTTTAGGTTATACTGTCTCAACCTAAGAAAGAAACTCCTTAATGCATTTATGTGCCCTTCCACTGTTTTGGATTTTATCACCATGTTATTAACATATACTTCCACATACTTGTGAATTATGTCATGGAAGATGGTTGTGGCCATTCTATGATATGTTGCCTTAGCATTTTTCAATCCAAAAGGCATAACCTTATAGCAGTAGGTACCCCATTCTGTCACAAAAGTTGTTTTTTCGTTATCAGGTGGATAAACTTGTATCTGGTTATAACCCGCATATAGATCAGTTAAGGAGACTACCTCAGATCCGACCATACGGTCCACCAGTAAGTCTATGTGAGGTAAAAGAAAGTCATCTTTTGGACAGGCTCTGTTCAAGTCCCTGTAATCGACACACATCCTTACTTTTCCATCCTTTTTGGGCACATGCATTATGTTGGCCAGCCGTGAAGGATAAGAGATAGGTTCAATGAATCCATTCTTTAGCAACTTAGTAACTTCTTCTTTAATCTTAAGAGACCATTCTATCTTCATCCTCCATAGTTTCTGCTTCATGGGCTTTACATTCTTATAGGTTGGAATCTAATGGACCGCTATACTTAGATCGATACCCGTCATGTCTTCAGGTTCCCAAGCAAAACAATCTAAGAATTCTTGAACTATTTTAAATAAAGAAGCTTTATCATAAAATGATGATGCAATGAATGTGATTTTCTGTTTATCATTTGTGCCAAGATTAATTGATTCCTTATTCTATTCTTTTATTTCATTTGACTTACTTAAATTGGATTCATCGAAAGGAAAGGAAGACTCAGAAAGATAAGAGGAAAAATGGAACATTTTATTGCTAATAGAAGTTTTGTCTTTGCAGACTACATTGAACAAAGGACCAGGAAGATCCTTATCTGACTCTACAGAAGAAAAAAAAATAGACTCAACAGACTCTGACTCTGACTCTGCTTTGGATTCGGATTCTGACTAGGACTTGACTGGGAAGGAAAATGTTCCATTAAGGTTGGGAAACTTCTCAATGTGCCAATTGTCTAGTGCAATCAAGGTAGGATGGATGAGCTTGGTAGGGTTTGTTGCTACTTCACTTCCAATCATGAGGACTTGCTCAAAGAAAGCATCCTCCATGTTTTCTTCCCAATCTTGCTCTAGAAAGTAGATGGGCTCACAATCCTCCAAACTAAGCCTGACATCAAAGAAGATTTCAAAACTTGAGATTAGTTTTTTAGTCATAGGGCAATACCATTGTTCAGCAAAGCCACAGAAAGGAAAATCTTTCCTTTCTTTTACAAAATACCCATTCAAGGTTTTAAAGTAAGGGAGCATCTGCCAATCAAAAATCTCACCTCTCCTTTTAGCTTCAATTCTCCTTTTAGCTCTCATCTCCACCACTTCTAAATCCTCTTCAGTAGGCTCGTAACCAAGTCCAAAAGGTAGGTTGTCTATTAGATATTCCCTGAAGGAAGTTATCCCCTACTGATTCCTCGCAAGACCTAAACCAGGAAAATAATTCATTTTCTTTAAGATGTTAGCCACTACTATGTTTCCAAAGGGATCAAAATCAAACGGGACTAACTCTTTACCTCCTTCATGTTCAATGAACTGTATGGTGTCAAAGGAGAAACCAGATAAAGGGACATTGTTTGGTTCAGGCTGAATTCCCAGAATAGGAGCAGAGCTAGGAACCTCACTTTTTCCATGAGTGTCACCTTTGATGGTGACTACAGCAGTTCCATGAGGCATTTTGAGCTTTTGATGTAAGGAGGATGGAACAGTCTTTGCCTTATGTATCCAGGGTCTTTTAAGGAGGAGGTTAAAGCAGGCAGGCACATCAATCACTTGGAAGGGGATGGGAGCGGTTATAGGTCTGATTGTTACATCAAGAGGAGCCACACCCAAGACCTCTCTCTTTATATTATCATATGCCCTCATAATCTAATCGGAGGGAGTGAAATCTATTGCCCCAAGGCCCAAGCAACTTGCCACTTTCAATGGGCACACATTCAGAGCTGACCCATTATCAACCAAAACCATGGGCACCGTCTTCCCTTGAGTCTTCACCATTATATATAGAGCCTCATTGTGATTTTCTCCTTCTTTTGGTAAATTATGATCAGTGAAAGATATGGAAGCAATCTTGGTTGAGCTAGTAAGGAGGCTACCAAGGTTTCGGGAGAAATATCAATTGGAGCTTGACATTGATTCAACGCCTTGCAAAGAGCTTGGCGATGTGGGAAGGATGACTGGATGAGACTCCAAATGGAAATATTGGCTTGAGTTTTCTTTAATTGTTTGAGGATAGCATCCTCTTCAGGCTCATTATGTATTTTTTCCATGGGAGGGGGGACGTGCTGGACGAGCTGCTGTACTGATGAGGTTGGTTGATGGAATCTACCGCTCTTTGTTATCGCGTCTATTTCTTCCACAAAATCATTAACATCTAATACACAACAAAAATCATTATTTGATCTAATCAAGGAGATTAGATCCATTTCTGTGTTGCAAGAGTGGAGGAAATTAACCTGATGATTTGGAAGAGGGTTGGTGTTGATGTTGGGTCTTGCTTTTGGTGGAATGATATCGCCACTATCCACCAAGTCCTGGATCTTATGTCTTAGGTTTTTGCACATTTTTGTTTTGTGCCCTGCAGCCTGATGATATTCACAGTACTCACTCATGTTCCAACTTTTGGGCAAAGGATATGGGGCTGCCCTAGGCTCTAAAGGCTTTACCAGATTTGCTCCAACGCCTTCTCGTATACCATGACTAATGGCATACCCAGATCAGTAAAAGCCCTCCTCTCGAGTCTCATAGGAGGGTGGTTAGATATGGCAGCCACTTCCCTACCTTTCTGATTGGCAGAAGTGTTGTGAGTATAATGGGTGTTCTTCTTATACCTTGAACCAGAGGATTCTTCCTTGATTTGCCTGCTTTGGATCAAATCCTCTATCTTTGATGCTGTGGCAATAAGGGCTTTAAAATCTGGCAGGTATTGGGTTTGGAGATGAGTCTGGTAACTTGGAAGGAGATTCCTGATAACTATATCAATCTGCACCTGCTTGGTAGGCCTGTTCATCATTTGGGCTGCTTTAGCCCTCCATCTCGTAAGGAATGTGGAGAAGGACTCCCTTTGTTGTTGCTTGGTGGTCTCCAAGTCTCTCCTAGTGATATCCACCTCAATGTTATAATGATATTGCTTGACAAAAGCATTGCAGATATCATCCCATGTTTTCTTGAAATTGGAGTCTAAGTCAACGAACCATCTCATCGCCGCTCCTGTGAGCGACTGTTGGAACAATTGAGCAAGGAGCTCATTGTCCACCCCCAATGGATTCATAACCCTTACATATATTTTCAAATGAATCTTGGGGCAGGTAGTGCCATCAAACTTGTCCATGCTAGGCATTTTAAACTTTGGAGGAACCCTAGCATTTGGGAACAAAGTAAGTGAATCCACATAAATCAGATCCTCGTGCTTTTTAATATTTTTCAGAAGCCTTTCCATAGCTTCAAATTTGTCCATCAATTTTTTAGTTTCTGCTGAGTTGGAATTTTCTCCTCCATGAAAAAGATTAGGGGAGGGGGATGGCATTGTGCAACCAGTCACATTGATAGTCTGGGGTGGAATGGTAGTCTCCGGAGCTTTTTAGTTATTTGTTAGATCAATAACAGGATTTGGTGGAATAGATGAGGATGTATTAGGGGCATCAAGTTGAGGGGCACTTGTTCCTTGGCCCATCATGGTTTTCACCTCACTAAGGATGGATTGGCATTGCGTATCAAGAGCATGGCTTAAGATAACCTGGAAGTTGTCCTCTTCCTTTTTTAGTAGGCTAGCTAACACTGTTTCTATGGCCTCCATACTGGATGTTGTGCTTTCCATTTGTACTTTTGAAAAGAAACATTCAGAATCAGGTCATGGTGGTCCAAACAAAACCTAAACAAGGATGGGAAAATAGGGTTGGGTTCAAAGTTTTGGGCTTTGGGTTTTACGGGTGGTCTATGTTTAAAGTTTTGGTTTTGACCATTAACTCACTGGTTCTTAGTCCACAAATGCATGAATGTATGGTCATGCATGGACGCATTTATGCATGAAGAAAATAGGTTTCATGATGACAATTTAACAATAATATGGTTCATGGGCCCTAAGGTCCAAGGTCTAATGTCCATTACATGAAGGCAAGGCCGATCACACTAGAGCAGTGATATACCTAATCACATGTGAAACAATGAGTTTCGCGTGGGTCCAGCAGTACTACTGCTCGTTACACTTCAAAAAGTTTTTGAAGATTCGTCGCGGGGTGGATGCTTTTGCTATCTCCCAACATACTCAAAGAGTGTTATCGAATCAATGCTACTCGTTATCCAAAGGTTGAATTTCGTAACTGGTGATGTAGTGATGCATGAAAATCAAGATAAAACTAAAAGCCAAGTAAAAAGTCATTTTTTAAAAGATTTTCAACCAATTGGTAGTCCTTTTTAACTTTTGAAAAAAAAGTTTGGTCCCCAGTGGAGTCACCAGCTGTGAGGCCTCGCCCGAGCATCGCTGTCTGGGCAGCTCTTAGAAAAAGAAAAAGAGGCTTTGTGGGCATTGGAGTGCTCATATGGGGCAATTTCTCACGGAGGAGACAATCTTAGCGCCTTTTATTTGAAAACGATTTTGATTTTTGTAGTCGCCACCTTAAGTTATTTTTGTTGGGAAAATTTAAGGTAAAAAATCCATTTTGACTCTAATTTTATCCCAAAGGAAAAATTGCACTAGTCTTCGAAACCAAAGAGGATTTGGGGACTAGGTTTTCGGTTGAACTTGGCTTTTAATTTTAACCTCAATTTAAAATGATTTTCATGAGCAATTAAAGAATGATATGTAATATGCATTAGCAAGTAAATAAATGGATGAACAATTGAAATGTAAGTAATCAAATAAATCAATCAAAGAAAGCAATAAAAGTAAATTATTACACCTCGAAATCTCAAAATAGGGGATATCAACTCTATCCCTTATGGGTTCTAGGTTGATCACACATTCCCCAAGGAATACATTCAACAAATAAAATAAAGCAAATAATCAAAGCAAAAGAGATGGTTTTTGTCTTTTTTGGATTTGAAGCTTTTATACAACTTGCCTGCGTATCCTGTCGAATGGGAATCAAAACTCACGCAGTTCTTCCTTTTCACGAAGGAGGGTTGATTTTATGCCTAATTTATCATGTTTTGATTCTTTATTTTAATGCTCTACCAAAATAAAGAGATGAGTTAGGAGACCATACCTTTGCCCTAGTTTTTAAGGATGTTGGCGGATGGAGTGCTCTTCCGGACCAGAGTTCAACCTTGGATCGGATGATGCTCGAGGAAATGGGTCGAGATGCCTTCTTAGCTCTTAAGAAAACAAACTGACAGAGGGACCTTGCTTTGAAAAAATATTTAACTGAGAGGCTCAATACGCCCCTAATAGCCACTCTTTAAATCCAAAGAGAGCTAAAAAAAAGAAGAAAATATGACTTGGAGAGGAAAAAGACGAAATCTAATAATGTAAATGATTTCCTGTCTTTTTTTCCTTGTTTCCGTGAGTCTTTTTGTGTTTATATGTGTCAAGGAAGGTGGGTGGAGGCTCTCTATTTATAATAGGAGCTTGGGGGGCCTAATCCCATCATTTTTCAATGTGGGATTCGGAGGAAAATAGGTCCAGTACGTCGCTGCCGTTGGCAAGAGAAGCAGTTGCCGCCAGAAGGCGGTGGCGGCGGCACATAGAGTGAAGGAGGGTGGCAACAGTGGCAAGGAGCCATGCTGCTGCCCCTAGGCATAGAAGTTATCGCCCAGAAGGGGTGACGCCGTTGGTAATGCTATGCCTGGAGGGCGGCACCTGCATCCCAACTTTGTTCTGAAGTCGTTTTGAGTTCGTCCGAGTGCGAGTTTGGTTCCGAGGAGTGCCGTTCAGGTCGGCATGAGTCCGAGGGTGTCAAAAATAAGTTTTCACAAAGATATGCTTCAAATTCTTATGGTCCATGTATATTTCACAAGTTTTGCCATATAAATAATGCTTCCAAATCTTTAAGGTAAATATTATTACTGTCATTTTCAAATTATGGGTGAGATAATTCTTCTCATGTTTCTTCAACTGACAAGAGACGTATGAAATTACCTTGCAATGTTGCATCAACAGACACCCAAAACCAATACTTGAAGGATCACAATAGACACTACAACCACCTATAACCAAAGGTAAATCTAATAATGGAGCCAAGGTAAGACTATCCTTTAGCTTATGGAAACTCACTTCACATGTTTTTGTCCACTGAAATTTCATATTCTTCTGGGTCAATCGAGTCAAAGGTGTTGCTATCCTTGAAAAGTCTTGAGTGAAGCGGCAGTAATATCCAGATAGGCCAAGAAAATTATGAACCTTAGTGATTGAAATAGGCCTAAGCAGATTCGTAACCGTTTCCACCTTCTTGGGGTCTACCATGATGCCATCTTTCAAAACACTATGCCCCAAAAAGGTGACATTGACCAACCAAAACTCACATTTTGAGAACTTGGCATAAAACTGATGATTCCTCAAAGTCTGTAAAACCATTCTTAAATGTTAAGCATGCTCCTTGGGAGTCCTTGAATACACTAAGATATCTTCAATAAATTTGATGATGAAGTTATCCAAGAACAATTAGAATATCCTATTCATAAGATCCATAAAAGTTGTAAGGGTATTAGTGAGTCCAAAAGATATTATGAGAAACTCATAATGCCATACTGAGTCCTGAATGTTGTCTTGGATATATCTTCCCTCCAGATTCTCAATTAATGATACCCAAAATGAAGATCAATCTTAGAAAAAAATTAGGCTCCATAGAGCTGATCAAACAGATCATCAATCTAAGAAAGGAGATACTTATTCTTAATATTCACCTTATTCAGTTGTCTATAGTCAATGCAAAGGCACATATATTCATCTTTCTTCTATAAGAACAATACAGGAGCACCCCAAGGTGAAGCGCTAGGTAGGATGAAACCCTTATCCAGAAGATCCTGCAATTGCTATTTAAGCACCTTTAACACAGTAGGTGCCATCTTATAGGGTGGTATGGATATAGGATATGTTCTAGAAACAATATCAATACAAAACTCTATCTCCCTCTCTAGAGGCAATCCTGAAAGCTCCTTGGAGAACACATTAGGGAACTCACTGACTACCGGCACACTTTCCACACTTCCCACTTCTGCAAACACATCTCTAACCAAAGTCAAATAACTTTGATAGCCAAGTCACAACATCTTTTTAACACTAATGGCTAACACAAGGTTATAAGGAGCAACACTTAAGTTGCCTCTAAAGGAAAACTATGCATCTCTAGGTATACAAAAGACAACTTCCTTACTGTGACAATCAATAGTAATATAATGGGTTAACAACCAGTCCATACCTAAAATCACATTGAAGTCCACATCCAATAAGATCAATTTAGTAGAAAGGAACCTTCGACCCGAACTTGGAAAACAAGAAGCGGTGTCTAGTAACAAGGAATCACTTATAGGAGTGGCAATGTATAACAGACACTGAAGACTAGCAAGCATCACATTGAGCCTGGTGGCAAAATTAGGGGATAAAAAATAGTGCAAAACACCTGAATCTAAGAATACATAAGCTCAAAAGAGCAGATAAAAAAGATACTTACCGCCATGGCTTTTGAAGCCTGTGCATCCTGATGAGTGACAGTGAAGACCCTCACCTAACCCTAGTTTTGGCCTTCTCTTATAAAGCTAGAACATTGCCCTTGACTTTGACCTCCACCTCAACCCTGTTGGCCATCAAAATGTCCATCTGAATAGAAAAAACCGGAGGGGTGCATAGGCTGAGCGACATTGTTAACAAAACTCTGAGTAGATGTACCTAATCCACTAGTTTAAGGGCAATTGCTGGAAAAATGACCAAGCTGTTGGCAATTATAACTATTATAGAATATGTAAAAATGTAGGCTTGATTAAGGGCATAAACTAAGGGTTTCTATATTATATATGTGTGTGTGTGTGTAGTTCATGTACAAAATATATCTTCTATTTATTGTTTACATGGTATCAAAGCCTTAGGGTTCTTTATTTCTAGAAAAATTCCATCTGGCAGAACTGATTGTTGAAAAGCCTAAAAGGGTTGTTTGCTTAGGTCATTCTCTAGAGTGATAATTTGGTGACACTACCCACACTAAGAGGAGCACTAGTCGTCAGAGAGACAAACCTTGGAGTTTCATTATCGAACCATTATAGCCTGTTCCTCACATGCAGCCCGCTGTCTCTACTACATCAGTTTCCATGCGCCGATGCGTGCTTTCATCTTCGGTCATGCCTGTTGCTTCGGTTCAGTTTTAGATGTCGATTTGGACATTTGACCAATAAACTAGTAGGGATGCCTTAGTAAGAATGATAATTAAAGATAAGTTACCTTTTTGGTTTGTAGAGAGAGAGGGTTTTAGAGAATTTGTGTACACTTTATGTCCATAATTTTTTATTCCTTATAGGTTAACAATAGCTAGAGACTGTTATAAATTATTTGTTCATGAAAAGAAAAAACTTAAAGCATTCATTGCCAATCACTGTCAAAGTGTGTCTTTGACAACAAACATATGGACAAGTGTTCAAAACTTCTCATACTTGTGGTTGACTACACATTTCATAGACAGTGAATGGAAATTGCATAAAAAAATTTGAATTTTTGTGTCATTAAAAGCCATAAGGGAGTTAACATTTGAAATGCAATTGATTTTTGCATGGAAGATGTAATACCCTAGAAAAGCATACCATAGTTGAATGACAATATAATTAGTTATTGGTTTGGAATCAGTGAAATAACTAAAAATAATATTTGAGACACTGTTAGAATGCATATGAGATACTGTTCCGGAAAACATCGGTATTAATAACACTACCGAGAAAATAGCAGTCCGGTTGACATATGAATTTCTGATTTTAACCATGGGGTAAAGAATCATATAAATATATGTGTAATTATGGTGAAAAGAAAGAGGTGAGAAATGTTTAGGAACACTGAAAAAGTAAGTAATGGCAAAATCATGAATAAGTGGAACTTTAGGGGTATAATGGAAAACCGACTGTCTGAGTTTCAGAATGGCTCTGAAACTATTTTTATAATAAAGTATAAATAAAAATAAGCTATTTGAATCCCCACTTTGAAATCTAAATCCCAACAGAATTGTCAGAATAAATTACAAAAGAAGTTGGAGTCAAAGTTTAATTTATGGAAAGTTTAAGGATTTAAATGCAATTTACCATTCTTAACTTAGTATATAAGCTTGCCTTAGCCATTTTGCTTCACCTTTTCCTACTTCTTTTATGTTGGCCAAACCACATTTCCATTTCTCCCACCATTTTCATGCAATTTTATTAAAGGAAACCTAAAGAAAACTTAAAAATAATCTTGTATCTTTCATCCTTCATCCATTTCTCACCTTGAATCACAAAGATTTTCAAGAACAAACACCAAGTAGATTTCGGTCCACACTTCATTCAAAGGTAAGGAAGTGATTTGTTTGGTTTTATGTTTGATTTATATGTTTTAGAAAATGATTAAAATGGGTTTTATGATTAATTGCATCAATTGATGCATTTGGAGATTTTTCCCCAAATATAAACCATAAACCTAAGTTGTGTGAATTGAATCTTTGATTTTGTGTTAGTTTATGTTAATTGAGTTTAGAATATGTTAATTGGAAGTTAATTGATGAATTATTTATGGTTGGTTTGTTATAGAAAATCAAAGTGAGAACGTAGTCATTTCACACCCCTTAGAGTTTTTATGGAATTATCACTATATTTAAAGGTACAAAAGAATTTAAGGGAATGTAAAAGATGTTATTTAGTTTATTTGAAGATTTGATGGAGAAATAAACCCGATTGAAAATTGTACCGAGTAAGCTCCTCAATTGAGGTGCTTCGGTTGAATTAAGGGCATTATGGTCTTTTCCTTTGAGGTATGGAATTATACTATGTATGCAACCTTATGACATTAGTTTAGGCTTGATTAAATCTAGCCATTGGATCAAATGATGAAGAAATGGATGGGGGAGGCTAACAGACACATATTGGGGTTAGTATCTACAGTACAAGCAGGGAAGTTGATGAAAAAGGAATGTATTGCTACTTTGCATCAGTGGTTGACATTACAGCGATAACTAAAGAAGTAAAGCATATTCCGATAGTGAAAGAATTTTCAGATATATTTCCAGATGATCTTCTAGGATTGCCACCAGAGAGGGAGATTGAGTTTGAGATTGAGGTATATCCTGGTACTGATCCTATATCCATTCCACCATATCGGATGGCACCACCAGAGTTGAAGGAGTTATGCGACAAAAGCTTTATTCAGCCCAACAGTTCACCTGGGGGAGCACTGGTGTTGTTTATGAAAAAGAAGGATGGGTCACTGCAAATGTGTATTGATTACCGGCAATTGAACAAGGTGACAGTAAAGAATAAGTATCCTTTGCCCAGGATTAATGACTTGTTTGATCAGTTACAAGGGGCTTGTTTCTTCTCCAAGATAGATTTGAGGTCAGGGTACCATCAATTACAGATTAAAGGTGAGCACATTTCAAAGACAGCTTTCAGAACTCAGTATGGGCACTATGAGTTTTTAGTCCTACCATTTAGGTTGACAAATGTTCCAGTAGGATTCATGGATATGATGAATTGGGTGTTCAGGCCATTTCTGGATAAATTTATAATTGTCTTCATTGATGACATCTTGGTGTACTCCAGAAGTAGAGAGGAATATGAGGAGCATCTCAGAGTTACAGTGCAGATATTGCGGGATCATCAGTTGTAAGCAAAGTTCTCAAAATGTGAGTTCTGGTTGATGGAGGTAGTATTTTTAAGGCACGTTGTTAGCAATGATGGTATAAAGGTATCCACAGAAAGTTAAAGCAGTTGCTAATTGGCCACGTCCCACTATAGTCACTGAGATATAGAGTTTCCTTAGTATGGCAGGGTATTACCGCAGGTTTGTTAAAGACTTTTCCAGGATAGCTGCACCAATGACAAAGTTGACTCTGAAACAGGTGAAGTTTCAGTAGAGTGTGGAATGTGAAAAGAGTTTCCAGACTCTTAAGACCTGTTTGACCACTGCACCAGTGTTAACTCTTCCTTCCGAGGCAGACAGTTTTGCTATATACTATGATGCTTCGAGGATTGGTTTGGGTAGTGTTTTGATGCAAGATAGAAAGGTAATTGCTTATCCTTCTCGCCAGTTGAAGAAACATGAGGTGAATTATCCCACACATAATTTGGAAATGGCAGTAGTAATCTTTAATCTGAAAATATGGAGACATTATTTGTATGGGGTGAGATGTGAAATTTACACTGATCATATGAGTCTACAATACATCTTGCAGCAAAAAGAATTGAATTTGAGGCAAAGGAGATGGGTCGAGTTGCTGAAGGATTATGACTGCCAGATTTTGTATCATCATGGAAAAGCAAATGTGGTGGCAGATGCTCTTAACAGGAAGTCAATGGGAAGTTTATCACATGTGACTGCTTCAGAAAGACCATTGGTACGAGAATTACGAGAGTTAATGGCTAAGGGTTTAACTTTGGATTTGGAATCACTGGGGCTGGGGACAGTATTGATAGCATAGTTCCAGTGAAATCATTGCTTATGGATGAGATAAAGGGTTCCCAGAATGAAGATCCACAGTACGTTAAGATCAGAGACTTGGTTCGAGATGGTAAAGCCCCTGATTTTTCTGTTGAGGGAGATGTGTTAAAATGTAAAGGGCGATTATGTGTTCCAAATGTTAAGGGGTACTAAGAATAGATTATGAAAGAGATTCACTACTCTCCTTACACAGTTCATCCGGGGGTAACAAAGATGTATCATGACTTGAAGGAATATTATTGGTAGCCAAACATGAAAGGTGATGTAGCAAAGTTTGTCTCCAAGTGTTTAGCCTGTCAGCAGGAGAAATTTAAGCATAAAAACCCCTCAACTTTGCTTCAGGAGACCCAGTTGCCAGAGTGGAAATAGGAACAAGTAACGATGGATTTTGTGGTGGGATTGCCAAGATCACAGAAGGGGCATGATTAAGTATGGGTGATTGTGGATAGATTGACCAAGTTAGTTCATTTCTTAAAGGTAAAGACAACTTATATAGCAGCACAGTATGCACAACTTTATGTGTATAATATTGTATGGTTACATGGTATTCCATTAGTGATTATATCTGATAGAGGTACTCAATTCACTTCTAGGTTTTGGCAGAAGTTCCAAGAGGCATTGGGTACTACATTGCATTTTAGCATAGTGTTTCATCCTCAGACAGATGGATAGTCAGAAATAACTATTCAGACATTAGAGGACATGTTGAGGTTATGTGTGTTGGATTTAAAAGGCAATTGGGATCGCTTCCTACTACTGATAGAGTTTGCCTACAATAATATTTACCATTCTACCATTGGGATGGCACCATATGAGGCTTTATATGGAAGGAAATGTAGATCACCAATATGTTGGGTGGAACTAGGTGAAAAGCAGTTAGAGGGGCCAGATCTAATCAGAGAAACAATGGAAAAGGTTCCTATTATTCAGGAAAGGATAAAGACTACTTTTAGCAGGCAAAAGAGTTATGCGGATCCAAAAAGAAAATATGTACAGTTTGCAGTGGGTGTCCATGTATTTCTGAAGATCTCACCCATTAAAGGAGTGATGAAATTTGGAAAGAAAGGCAAATTGTTACCAAGGTATATTGGACCCTTTGAGATTTTGGATCGAGTTGGTAATGTGTCATACAAACTAGCACTTCTACCTAATATGAGTCACGTATATCCGGTGTTTCACATTTCTATGCTACGAAAGTATGTCCCAGATCCATCCCATGTTCTTCAACCCCAATATATTGAGATTGATGAGGCATTGTCATTTGAGGAAGTACCAGTACAGATTGTGGATCATCATATTAGACAGCTTCGGAATAAGAGTATTCTAATGGTTAAAATACTGTGGCACAATAGAAGTGTAGAAGAGTGTACTTGAGAAAAAGAGGTTGACATGAGACACAAGTACCCTCACCTATTTCATGTGTCAGGTTTTTATTCTACCTATAACCTTAAAGTAAATTCAAGGACGAATTTATTTGTAGGGGGATAGAATGTAACACCTTAGTCAAAACCTAGAACCTGAACCACAAAGGGCAAACTTGAGCATTTTGACTTCACTTGAATGTTGTGATTTATTATATGTTTATACTTGATTTTGACATGTATGTATGTTATATGATGTGTTTGTATGAATAGAGGAGGTTTAAAGGCTATTAGGAAGCAATCGGGTAAAATATAATTTTTGGTGAACTTGGGGCAAAATGGTCATTTCACACCCTTTGAGTTTTAGTGGAAATTAACATTATATTTGATGGTAAAAGAGAATATAAGGACGTGAAAATAGAGGTATTTTGGTCATTTGAATTATTGTTAGAAGATTAAAGCCGGTAGAAAATAATTTTAGGAAAAGTTAATTGAAAAGGGATCCAATTCGAACTAGGGGTAGTATAGTCTTTTCCTAAGGTATATGGACTTATATGGTGTATGCAAGTGTATGGTAATCGTTTTAAATTAACTTAAATCAAACCATTGGATGGAAAGATCAAGAATTGAATGTTTAGTAAGCTAGGTTGCATAATTTTTACTATATAATCAATGTATAGGATTATAAACTTCATATTTAGGTTGATTTTTCCCACCTCTTCTTCAGCCTTAGCCATTTTCCATACAAATTTTCTCTTTCTTCCTTAAGCTTGGTTTAGCCACCTTTGATCTTCATCAAACCAAGTTGTTTTCTTTCATTTCTTGATTCAAAATAGTTAATTCCATCATTCTAAACACAATTATAACCTTAGAATCAAAGAAAAATCAAGAAAAGTTGATAAATCAAAGTTTGGAAGATTTCAAAGAACTATTGAAGAAGTAAGTGATTTTACCATTCTTTTGGTTCAATTTTGATCTTTAGGTGTTCTTTGATGTTAATTTGTAACAAATATATGTTTAGGTTGAAAGAAAATCAAAATTTAAAAGGAAACCCTAACTTGGAAAAGGTAATATTCAAATGTGTTATTTTGATGGATTTTTGGTTCAAATGTGTTATATTTGATGTGTTTGTAATGAATTAGTAGCCATTTGATGGAAATAAGTCCACTTGATTGAAATTCATGATTGGCCGAAATGATGGTGTTCAAAAAATGAATGGTGCTTTGGTGTTTAATAGGTTTGAATGCCTGAATATTATGCATTTGATATGTATTTATGTTGTTTGAATGATTAGTGTTGAAAAATGAATAAATGGAGTGAATTCTAACTAGGCTGAACCATATTGAGTTTATAGGTTCAATGTGTCAGGTTGAAGCAATTAGGAAGTAAAGGTTTGAATATGGATTAATGGTATATGTAATGTAAATGTATAAGTTTAGATATGGAAATGATGTTTGATATAAGTACTTGGAAGGTAAACTAATAATTAGGTGTATGTTTGATATGGAATATTGAACTAAGTGTATGTAAGTTCTTAACTTGGTATAATAGTGATGAATATATGAAATGTAAGTCAAATGTGGTAATAGAAATGTGTTTGATGCATAAAGAATTGGAAAAAGTGTTAATTGTGTAATATGAGGTCTATGATGTATATTGTGTATGCTTGATGTCTTTTGATGTGAAAAATATGTTTTGTAATGTTTTCATGTCTTACCGGAGTGTTATATTTAGAAATAGGTGAACCGTCGGGTACTCCAGCTGGGAGTGTCGAGCAACGGGCCACTTAGGGACTTCGAGTGGTGTTTTGGGGGATAAAGTGAACTTTTTGCATAAAAGGTGTCACGACCCGCTCTCGCGAGCCGCGACTGTCCTAGGGCACGGGAGATGCCAATGGCGACCGGCACCTGTAGAACCCAATATCAACCATATCAATCCTATCAATACAATATGCATGTATACAATCTCTATTTATTCATTATCAATCACAACCTGTCATATATTCTCAATTAACTGTATTAACAATAGCCACAGGATTATATCAATCATAATATATATATATATATTGTCCATATCATAGAATACATGTTCATTTCCTAACAAACCCGTACATACCCATGGAGCAGCAAGATTATGAACACCAAAATACAATTGTTATACAAAATAAGTATCTGGAATGTACATCAGATATCTGTTGCAAAATCCTCAGAGAAACGAAAGTCTGGATTCTGCAACTCTAATCCTCTCTTGAAAAGGCTAAACAATAAGCAGTGAGTATAGATGATACTCAGTGAATTCACATGCATCGCAATAAACAATTGGGTCAGCCAATAAGGATATCAATCGAATAAAATCAAGAACTGAATAATATCAAGTTCATAAGATATCATCAATAAGATACAACAATATCATATAATATGGTTTCATATGTGTGAAATGACAGATAGTGGGATGGACTGTAGGAAAAGAAATCATACAGTCTCCAGTCAAATACGT
>CANXYC010375771.1:0-22951 GCA_948193065.1 Aleurites moluccanus
CTTCAACTTGTCTACAAAACTTTTATAGGCTTCAAAGAAACTTTAAAAACATCAACAAATCATAAAAATCCATATGAATTTACCAAGAGCAATTAAGAACATGAGCATTAATTAATATGAATGAAATGCATTAAAACTAAACTAAAATGTGTACTAAATGCAACCTAAATATGCATGAATCATCCTAAAATTACTATGCTAATTGCACTGTATCAGTTGCTCTTATTCCTTATTGATGTGGGATGTATCTTTTGATTGGTAAGGAATAAGAGGAAATTATATGATGATGTATTTCTATATGAATGATGATTATTTGATTTATATAAATGAATATACATGATGATAACTATGTATGACGTGGATATATATTATGTATGACATCCAATATATGAGTATTCTACGCGTTTATGGTGGCCTTAAGCCTACCTTTACCCTAGGACCATTGCACCACTAGAGTCGAGGTGTGACATATTCACAATACTTACTCATATTCTAGATTTTTGGTATAATATTCGGTGGTGGTCTTGGTTTTAAATGAATGACAAGCTTAGCTTCCAATGCTTCCTTATAGATCAAGCTCAAAGGCTTACCTAAATCAATAAATTTCCTTTTTCCCAATTTAATGGTAGCTACTCACTTTCTTATTTGCTTACCACTTTTGGAAGTAGAAGTGTTATTTTGTTTACCCTTTTTATTTACTAAGCGGTTTTACTCAAGTATAATGGTGTTGTGCCTCTCAGACTTTTCCATCAGTGTGTGGGTAATAATTTTGCTTCCCTGAAAAAGATTTAAGGAAACGATGTAACTTCTTCATCATCATCAAAATTATGTACATAAGAAGAAGTATTTAGTACCCATTTCATTTTGGGTCCTAGGTGGTTAGCCTTTGTACCATTAACAACCCAAACTAATTTGGTTTTAGATTACTTCCTTTTAATGGCACATTCAGGAATAATATGACCATATTTATTGCAATAAGAATAATATTTGTGAAATGTCATAATATTTCTAATTCTATATGAATGATGCCTTTTTATTTTGCAAAAATAGGATTTATTTCCATAACCATTATATGAATAGCAATATCCATTAAATTTATAATTATGGCAATGAATATTGTGCTTATGCCTATTTCTGTAAGTTTGAGTCCTATGACTATGTGAATTACAAGAATGATAATGTCTAATGAATAGAGCTTTATAATTCGTACACTCTTTTTCTTTTTCTTGTTTTCAAAGAGATGATTTTAGACTAATTAATTCATCTTTAATAATTTCATTTTCTTTCAAAACTCGATCATAATCTTGAGATTTCGCCAATAGCATTTATTTTCTTTTTCAAGACAATCATTGGTGGAAGTTAATGAAAGAAGTTCATTATTCAAATATTCATATGCATATTTCAAACAATCAATTTGATATTTGAACATTTTGTTTTTCTCTTTCATTTTCTCAAACTCAATACATGGGTTTCTAATGCATCTAATAACTCGTCATATAAAAAATCATCATCAATAGAGTTTGAGGAATTTGATGTTATCTCATAAGAAGAAGTATGCTCATCAATGGACACGAAGCACAAGTTTGCAACCTCATCCTTGTTTTCCTCATCACTTGTGGAAATTGAGCATTCCAAGCCACTATCTCTTCTTGATTGTAACATAATTTCTTCTTGCTCATCATCTTCTTTTTGTTGTTGATGAGTAGGAGCATTTGTATCTAAAGTTTCATTAACTTCATAAGAGGTGTTAATATTGTAAGTAGAATCAAGTAAATTTCATATTTCATTAACACTAACACATGAAAACACTTTATCATAGTCATTTTCATTTAATGAGCTTCTAAGTATTTGCTTGACTTTAATGTTTAATGCAAATAGTTTCAAATCATACTCATGCCATAGATTCCTAGGTTTATAATGAATAAGCCATCTTCAACAACTCCCCATAAATCTTTATTTAAAAGATCTAGGTAATACTGGCCCAAACTCTATAATTTCTATCATTAAAAAAGGTGGTATATTTGTTGTACAAGCAAAATTCTTAAATGTTGCCATTGGATCTACTCTTGGATGGTTAAATCCGGAGTGAAAAGTACAAGCTCTGATACTAATTGAAAGTCCCAATAGCAACCAAGAGGGGGATTAATTAGTTGAAATGACAATTTAAAAAACTAATCACAAAATAAAAAAACAGAAGCAATTATTCAAAGAATAAACCAATTCAACAACTAATAATTACGCATGTATTAATGAGCAAAGTAATCATAAAACAATAATATATGATGAAAGTAGGGAAGATAGAATCAAACACAAAGATTTATAGTGGTTCGACCAATCCTTACCTACATCCACTCCTCAAGATCAAACTTGAGTATTTCACTTAATCCTTTTGCGGGTAGAAGATCAAACCCAAGTATTTAGGCTCACACTTATACCTTACAAATTATGTTTTTAAAGGCTAATACTAAACCCTTCCCAAAATTTTGTTTTGCTAAGTTTCATATACAACCCTTTCTAAATTTGTGTTTTGCTAAGCCTCACACATAACCTTTTATAGTCTATCACAAGATTGACAAGTTAAGTTCATAAACAACTTACTTACTCCTTCTAATCTCAATTAATAACCCAAAGAAAAGTTTTAAAAAAGAATAAGAACAACTACCCAAATTCCCAAGTGATTCACTTTTGTGAATCTTACAAAATAATGAATTAACAAAGAAAAAGATGTTGTAGACTTGATTTGCACTTATGTAAACTCAATACATGTTGTTCTTGTTGTTAGAAACATCCTAAGAATTTTTTTTATAGCCCCAATTCAAAACTAGTTGTTACCTACTTGAATGGTATGAATTATGGTATTTTAATAGCTATATATTTTCAAAAAATCGTGATTATAGCGGCTGCTACTTCATTTGTAGTGGCTGCTACTTGTGCCTTGCCTTAAACCTATGTTACTAGATTGCTTAGTCGCAGCTGCGATTTTCTGGAAGCGGCGACGACTTTATTTCTTCAAAACTTGAGCTAGACAACTCCAAATTATATCATTTTTTTTGTTAGAAACTTTGAGATGTCTACTACAACTTTTTAGTTTATAACAACTCTAAAATCATCTATATTCATACTTTAAAAAATCTAAAAAATTTCTTGCTCTAATATGCAAGATAGCTTGAGCAAGGTTCATTAATTCTTCAATTTCTCCTTCTGTAAAAGTCAAAATCATTTGATTCTTTTTCCATATGAAAGTAGACATCTAGACTTCAATTGTGAATATCATATACAAATTCTTCTTCTAGAATTTTTAGAAACATTTTAAAGTTTCCTTATTTATTTTATCCTAATATATCAACTTGAGCATAAATTATTCAAAAATTTATATCTTCATTTTCCAATATCCAATGCTCAATCCAATTTCTGTTACCAAAACTAGACATTCATATATTTTCATCCATACTAATTTTGTACACTAATTCCATTTTTGCAAGCTTTGGCAATTATTTGAACTTGATGATACTGCAGAGCACCATTGCAGGTTTTTTCATCTAAGTAACCCTTTGGTGAATCTTTAATATCTTTTGTTGTAGATATCCATTTGACTTGATTCTTATTGTATTAAGAAGATAACTTCTTCCTCTTTCCATCCATATATGGCTCATCATATGAATCTATCTACACAAGGTGCAACATTTGATTGAACTTATTGATTCATTGGATGTGTTAAACCTATGCTTTGGCAATGGTCATGATTTCTCATGCCTTAAACAACTTAAACAAATTTGTTAGCATAATTAACAAATTGATATGTTTTGTTATCATCAAAATCAACATCAAACCCAAAGGATCCAACAGACGGCTATGGTTTTATTAAAGCTGGTCTACTAAGTGACCAATACCTTGTCAAAGTGGGCTTGTTGAGCATTTAAGGTTGACTTGAGGGCAGCTTGAAAATTTTCCTCCTGTTTCTTGAGGAGAGTGGTGAAAACTGTGGTTATGACCTCATGATCAGTTTCTTCAGTCATGGATACCTTGCATGAAAGGAAAGGGAAAAGTTTAGCTTATGAGTTATTAGTAGAACAAGGGTGCTAGTCTGTTATGTATAATTTTTGAGAAAAATATTCCTCTAGGTCAGTAGGTTGGGCACACGGTCTTTTGTTTTATGAGTCAAGTCTACTATTTAGTTGGACACCCGATTTTCTGTTTGGTGGGTTAGTTTCACTAATATAAGAAAAGGGACAGTAGGTCGGTTTAACTGGTATGGGTAAATGGAACAGTGGTCGGTTTGACTGTCTTTGGATTTTAGTTGAGTGTTTTTGGGTCAGGTTCTTTGTTTTGGACACAGGTCTAATTTGGTTCGATTTTGGATCATGGCTCTGGTTCAAACTAATTTTGGGGTAATAGTGCTTCACTGGTACAGGTTAGGTTTGGCAAATGTTTAGTGGATCGATTTCACTGTTTTGATTGGATATCAAGGTTAATTTGGGCATAGGTTCAGAATAGTTTAGTGGGTCAGGTTTACTACTTACGGATAAGGTAAAGGCTTAGTGACTTCTTTTTGGACTTAGGGGTAAGGACCATCTCTACTTATATCTTGGGTGAAGGTCATTTCTGTTTAGGGTTTAAGGATTCAGGTCCATCTTTGTTTAGGGTTTAAAGGTTCAGGTCTATCTCTATTTAGGACATAAGGATTCAGGTGCATCTCTGTTTAGGGCTTAAAGGTTCGGGTCCATCTCTGTTTAGTGCTTAAGGGTTTAGGTCCATCTCTGTTTAGGGCTTAAGGGTACAAGTCCATCTTTGTTTGGGGCATAAAGGTTTAGGTCCATCTATGTTTAGGGCTTAAGGTTTATGACTCAAGGTTTCTAAGTCTTAGAGTAAGGGGTAAAAGTTTGTAGGACTTAAAGTTTATAAGCCCTAGGGTAATGGTTTCAACCTGATTGGAATAATTGTTCAAAGTTTAGTTTGATCCTTATTTGGTTCAAGGTATCACCTAGACTTTATTAGGATAGAATGCATGCTTTATGCATTATGAATGCATGGTTAAAAATTATTTCATCATCATGGCTTGATTAAAAATTATTTCATCATCATGACTTGAATTTGTTTAGCGTACATAAAACCTAGAGTCTGAGTTCTACATTCATTACATGAAGGCTTGGTAGATTGGATAAAAGGGTAGCCGTCACACTAAGGTAGTGATATACCTAACCACATATGAGTCAAAGAGCCTCGTGTGGGTCCAACAGTACTACTGCCCGTTATACTTAAAAAATATTGAAGATTCATCGTAGGGTGGATGCTTTCTCTATCCTCAACATACTCAAAGAGAGTTTCCAGGTCGATGCTACTCACTATTCGAAGGTTTTGATTCGTAACTGGTTATACAAAGTGATGCATACAAAATCAATAGTTAAATTAAAAGTCAAAATATAAGTTACTTCAAAAAAAGAGTTTTCATTTTCTTTCAAACTAATTAATAGTCCTCTTGACTTTTTAGAAAAAAGATTGTCCCTAGTGGAGTCGTCAATTGCGAGGCCTCACCTGAGCACTTAGATGCTTATTAAGGGGCGATTTCCTACGCACTAAAGGCGACTTTTACCTCACATTTGCAAATTATCTCTTTAATCTTTTATTTTGAAAATTTGTAGAGTCGCCACCTTCATTTTTAAGCTAAAAGAAAGGAAAATCCGATTTGACTCCAAAATATAACCCACAGATAAAATCACTAGACCGTCGAACCGAGAATGAGCTCGAGAACTATGTTTTCAATTTTAAGTAACTCTCATTTTGCTTATCATTTAACAATTATCTTATGAAAATTAGATTTCATAAACAATTTATAAGAATGACAAATATACAATGCATGAATAAAGTATAATAAAACATGTAACATAACAATAAAGAACATAAAATAAAAGAGGTTAATTTACATCAAAAAATTCATAACAGGGGATGTTAACTCTAGTTCTCAATGAGAATTTTAGGTTAATTACACATTCTGCAAAATAATATTAAAACATATTAGATTAAGAAAAAGGAAGATTTTTGGTGTTTTTTGGATTTGAAGCTATGAAACAACTTACTTGCATATCCCGTTAAATGGGAATCAAAACCCATGCAGTTCTCCCTTCTTGCGAAGGGGGTTGGTTTGATTTTAAGAAAAGTTTGATTTTATTATGTTGTTTAATTGATGTTTCACCAATTGATTTTGAGGTAAGAACACAATACCTTACTTTGAGGGAGATGTCTTCTTAGAGTTCATCCGGATCAGAGTTCCACTTTGGATTTGGTAAAAATTATCATTTGGTAAAAATTAGCACAAAGATATGATTATTGTCAACTTTTAATTACCAAATTGATTTGATTATTCCAATTAATACGATGGTGATGCTTATATATTGACTCAAAGAGAGATCGCTCTAGGTCTTCTATTCCTCTCACTCAAAGAGAGTTAGAGAAATCGGTTCGAAATCAAAGAGAGCTGAACCACTTATGAAAAAGAAAGCTGCATATATGGGGAGAAGAGAGAGCCAACTAAGGAAAACTCTACTTAGCTGTTCTAGAGTGTCTTGAGAAGTAAATTGAAGCTTTAATTTATAGGAAAACGTCGAAGGGAAAATCAAATTGAAAACCAATGTGGGATTCACGTTTTGAGTTTAGTGGCACCTGAATTGAACCTTGGTGGTAGCAGACAAGAGGATTGGCGGTAGAGGGAAGCCTTGGTGCCGGCAGAGGCTAACCTTGTTGGCAGCGCCACCAAGTGCTACTTATGCCATTGGCAGTGCCGCTAGCTAGGTTTGGCACTGCCGCCAAAGCCAAAGGCAGCTACCACCAGGCTTGTTTAATGCTTATTTGATCTGATTCCTCCTATTCGAAGTGGTTTGACTTTCGGTTGATGCCAATCAATCTAAAATAGTCCGGTTTAACTATATGGAAAGTGCTTTTGACTTCCAGTTGATTTCCCTTCAATTCAGCATGGGCCTGAGTTTGCTTAGATGCAAAATCACGTGTTCATATATATGAATATAATTATGACCATTAATGCTTAAATATTTATCCATATAAATTTATAATACTAAAACCTCTAATCATGGAGCATCTAGAGTGGCATGATTAAGACTTCAAAATGAAAGATCTTCACAAAGGTATTAAATGTTCCAAACGTAGAGGAAAAATAAAATTTTGGAACCACCTCCTATCTAGTTTAAACTTGAAAAATGTTAAATTATAAATGAGTGAGTAAAACTCAATGTAATAAATATGTCACCATACTTATGAGATTAGATGTTTCAAGATTAGACATTGTTCACAAAACCATTATACAATGTCAATATATTTTTATTCTATTACCCCATCAGTTAGATATTTTTATCATTTCATCTCATAAAAATCATATATGATTATCATTTACATTAGGTTTAATAAAGTAAAGGTTCACATGCGATAGAAAATATTCATTAATCACATTTGGTCAAGAAAGTCATGTGATTTAACAATTATTCAATGATTAAATTCAATAAATATATGATGAATCAAAAAATTCAACAATAATATAACTAAGACAATCAAATTCGATAATCATATGAACAGTCAAAAAATTTCATCAATAACAATGTAATGAAGATAGGAAAGATTCAAATACAAGTATTTTTTTAAAAATTATAATCTTATTTAAAATTTTGATTTTTTTAGCACAAGTCTTAATTTTTTTTTATCTACTTTATTTTTTTTAAAATAAAAGGTTATATTACAAATCATATTTATTTCTAAATTTATTAATATTAATTGAAAAACTTGAAAATATTAATGAGTAATTAAAATATTTATATTTTATATTTTATAACTATAGATTTTAAATTTTAAATGTAAATAAATTTTATGTAAGTTTGAATCATTAAATTTTTAATCTGATTGCTTCACTATTTATATTTTATGTTATTAATTTAATATAAATAATAATTATTAGCAAATAAAATATCAATTTTTTTTATTGACTTGATTTAAATTCTCATAAAAATTATTAAATTTTTGTTTGAATATTAATTAAAATATTTTTTAATTAAATATTTAATATTTGATAATATAATCATAGGTTTGAAATTCATAATAATCACATGCAAAGCATATGCATAAGTAATTAATGATTTAAAAATTATGCAATATGTAAATTCATTTTAAATAGAAGTGCATACGGTTTGAATTCAACAAATTTGAATTTGATTACTTCATGTTACAGATAAGTTGAAATATACATTTAGTTATTTTTTAAAAAGAATTTCAAATTAAAATCAGTTAAATTTTATATATTCTTAGTTAGAATAAATTGAGTTATATTTTTTATTGATTTTTCATAAATAATTTAAATTCAAATTTCATATAAATTTAAACAAATATCGGATTAGATTAACACTAACCAACTCAAATCAAGTTTTTAGGTCGCTTCAAAACTTCCATACCACCTCTAGTTTTAGAGCAACTCATGAAATTTTTATTGAAAATTATTATTTTTTTTTTTTGTTTTTCTACAAAATAAAAGGAACAGAATCTTTAATAGTTGAAGAGTTGGAGTGTTGTCTTGGAGATATGGATAGATCATATTATTGTATGGTACAATCTCGTTGAACAAACTAATTAAGTTACCAATTGAAGAAAGGCAGCAAAGTTAATTTTGAAGGAAGTTGTAAAAGCTTAGTCAAGAAGGGACAGAATGTCTAAACCACATCATGGGAGCTTGGAAAAATGTGGCAAAGACTGGCTCCACAAGGCTTTTTATCTCATCAAGCTATTCTATTGGAGCAGTCTTTGTTTATGGCTTGTCCCCAACTAATTACGGTCCTTTCTCATTAGGATGACTTGACCCATTCCAAGGAATATCTATGAATTTTTGTTTTTGGGATCTCTTCATGTGTCTGAATGTCATCAGTTCTTTTTTTTTTTTTTTTTTTTTTTTTTTTTTTTTTTTAATATGAAGCTAATTAATTAATTAATTTTTTATTTGCCTTTTGGATAACTCACTCCAATTCTTAGGGAGGTCTCAAAAAAATTTGCTGCTGATTTTCTTTATACAGTTTAAATTAAAATAATATTTTCCCTTAAAAAAAAAGTTAAAAGAATAGTTTGAACGAAAAAAAAGTAATCAATAATTTTAATTAAATTTACAGATTGATTTTTGGTGAAAATTTATTACTTAAATTTATGAAAATTAAATAAATTTTTAATTAGAAAATGTTTTCACTCAAAAGAATTAAAAAAATATTTTGATAAAAATAAAAATAATTAAAAGAATATTAGTGATAATAATTAAAAAATATTTTGATAAAAAATTAAAAAAATATTTTAAATAAAAAAATAATTAAAAATTAAAAAGCAAAAAAATATATATGACACAAAAAAATACTAAACTTCAATTTTTTTTAATGTGATAACTAAAGTTTAGCTTTTAATATGGCTTGTTTAGTCAGGCAATGACATAACTCTTATGTATGTATGCTTAGTCAACTAAAAGCGAAGACGTGACAATCAACGTCAGATTTTTAAATAAGGATTTAGATAGATAGACTGTCGAAACTTTACATATTTATTTAAAAGAAAATTTTATAAATTATCTTTTTATTTATAGTTTATGATTTATAAGATTTTATATTTTAATTATTGATTATTATATAATTTATTTTCATAAATGATAATAATTTTTTCATTAAAAAAAATAGTTGAATGATTTTTTTTATTAATAATAAGATGATATTATGGGTTAGTTTTGGATACATTATATCAAGTATATCTCTAATTTAATTAAAAACAGATTATTCAGACGGTCATATAAGACTAAAAAATTCATAAACGATAATATAACCTAAAAACTAAATTGTGATGAATAAAGTAGAAAATAAGTTCATTTAGCAAATTGAATCAACCCTTAAAATTTTGATAATCTGAATTCTCCTTTTAACTCCTCTAAATTATTCGTTGGACTTTGTAAAATATTTATGTAGTATCAATAATAAGAAATGTTTTACTTATGTACATTGTAAGAAAAATATTAATTAGACAAAAAACATTGACATATATGTATATATCCGTCCAAAGCTGCTCATGACTTATAAACCCAAAAGAAGGAGAAAAAAAATATTACTTTCTAATCCTTTACCTTTTCTCTATGTATATAAAACCTTGGATTATGTATTTAATAATAAGTAATTAATTTAATAATAATAAAATTTTTTGTAGAATAAGTCCAAAACTGCTCATGGACTTTTTTTTTTTTAATATTGAAGAGTGAGAAATTGATTTTGAGTTTATTATTCACGAAAATATATACTTACTGTTAGATTATATCTCGATATGTACTATTCATGGCCTTTAAGTAATAGTAAATGGGATTTTTCATTTTGATGCTCAAAATATCTACAATTTTATTAAAAATATGATATTATTTGATGAAAAATAAAATAAGAATATTGAAAATTAAAGACTATATTTGTTTTGAGAAAAATATATATACTTCATTGTATAAACCAAGAACTGGGCAAGTCTAATGAAACAAGCTGCAAAATGTTGGGAGGTGCAGACTCACAAATTATAACCTTCTTCACATTGAACTAAAGCTAGTTTTAGCTAAACAACGGAGCAACTCTAATAAGGGAAAAAAGAAAAACAATTAAAAGTAAACAAAGGGAACTAATATAATTTATCTTTAGGAAACATTTTTTCAATGACTAAAGAACTAATTTTATATTATTTGGTTAAAATACTAAAGTAAGTTAAAAAAATATTAAAAATTTGAATTTATAAAATTATAAATATATTTAAATTTTAAAAAAAAATTATATTTTAAAGTTTTATTGTTAAATATGAGATAAAAATATATAAAAATAGTAAAATTTGATTGTTATCAGATAAAGAAGTAATCATTTTCTTTAAAAATAACTAAAATTTTCATGGACAAGAAAATAATTTCTATTGATAAATTTTCCAGAATGTATTTTAAATTTCAAATAGATTAGATTATATAGAATTTTTTAAAGAAAAATTATCGTTATTAATAATTCTTTTGTTCAAAGTAAATTTTGTTATAAGAAACCTACAGTTTCAACATTTTAGCAATATAATATAAGAACTTATTTTTTTATTGGCAAAAAACTATTCAATATTATTTAGATAAATAATCATATGAATATAAATTTCTAATATGGTACCAATAAACCAATGTTAATTGGTTTGATTCTTTTTTTTTTTTTTTTAATAAAGTTCTAATATGCTCTCACTTTTCTTAATTAACTAACAAATTAAAACCAAAAGAAAAAAATGAAAATAAAGATCAAAGAAAGATTCAGACTTGCAGACTATAAAAAGCTTTTAAATGCAGAGATCCTTTTTGATTATTGTGAGAATGTTTTTCTTAGTGAACTTGTCAATGTTTTTCTTAGGGAACTTGTCATTCTCTAATGTTAGAACAAGAAAACATAAACACATACACAACCTTGAGTTCTCTTGTAGAAACTTTGAAAAATAAAAAAGCCTTGTCTTTTACTATCCTATTCAGTGTCTATGATTATCTGATAAACTCTGCCACATATTATAGGAATCAAATCTGAGAATGAATCCAACTCAAATCAGTCCTACAATAGCTCCAAAACCTTTCACTTCATACTTTGTCTAAAATCAGAAATGTAAAATAGATAAAGAAAATCATTTGTAGTCCGATTGATTTTCTTATTAATCAAATCAAGTGTAATTCGATTGATTTTCTGGGTAATTTTAAATTTCAAACTATCATAAAACAAAACAAAAAAAATTCTACTAATTTAATGGAAGGGCTATTAATATTATGTAACCTAGTAGTTATAATATTATTTTTACCTATTTATCTCTTATAAATAACAAATAAATAGACAAAATATTAAGACTGCATTTATTAGAAAGGAAGCCAAATTCTTTTTTATTCGACGTTCTTAATTAAAGCATTTTACAATTAATTAAGAGTAAATTAGTCTTTTAATTATAAAATTAAAACATAGTTAATATATATGAAATAAAACAAAACGGAGTGAGTAGTAATGAAAAAGAAAAAAAGATCTCAGTGGGTAATTTATAAAAATATACATATAAGCCAATGAAATCCCAGTACACAGAGAAAGGCTCAGAAATCAAATGTCTAAATTTTCAGTTCTTGGAAACTCACACAAGTTTCTGCTTTTACAGTCTCAAGAATGACATTAATTACGTACACATATTTTTCTTCCATCTTTTGATACAGAAGAATATTCTTTAATGTCCCTAAACATCATCATCATCATCATCTCCTTGCAAGCAATTCATAGATATTCACATGCATGGAGATTCTAAACCCTAAACTAGTTAACAAACCCAAAGCTACCACACAAATACATCTCCCTCTTTTCTGGGTTTACATTAAAACAACAAACATCTATTAAACAATGAAGCATTTTTCAGCCATTTTGGTTAGGGGAGGGATACCCCATTTTTCAGGCATTCGACTTTTGATCTCTTACACTACAAGACAGATAGAGACGCTCAAACTAAACAAATTGAAGAGGGAAAAACTACTAAACTAAATATAATCATTGCATTATTAGTTTGTGGTCTAATACCCTTCGTCTTTTAGATCGATCACTAGAATTCGATCTTTCGAGTAAAGATTTAAGTGCAGTTTGCAAGAAGTGTACTGATTCAATGCTGTGATCTTTCTCTGCGGCTATTATAAGAACGTTTCTGATTCTTCCTCCTAGAGTTACCATTTCAGCTCTTAGTGTCTTTAAATGGAGGGATTTCAATATCTCAATTAGATTAGGCAAAAGATCGGAACGATCTTCGCAGCACAAAGATGCTTTGAAGATTAACTGTCCATCGCCAGAATATTCACCGGAAAGAACAGTGATCTCATCGGTTTCTGATGGGAAGGTTTCCAGTCCTGGAATTTGTGAGGTCTGTTGTTTGAGTTCTCTCACTTTTTGAACAACTTTTGCTAGAAGAGAAGCTTTGTCTGTCTGAAAAATTTTGAAAAAGAACATTTGTAAGAAAACCTATATGTAAAAAGCTTAGTAACTTTCCTAAACATACTATACACTAACCTAGAAAGAAAGAAAAGAGAAAAGGGTAAAAGGAAATTAGGGGAAAAAAGAAAGAAAAAGGAAAACACTTTCTTGCTTTTTGCTTTTGCAGGTGAGGTCTGTACTTGCAGTTTGAACATTCAAAAGAGGCAAAGAGCTTCTAAAGACTGGTGTAGATCAAAAATTTCAGAATCTGAATCGTAGAAGTAGAAACTAATATAGAATATAGATCCTTGTGTTTGGTTGTCAAGAAAATGAGGGAAAGAAGGAGAGAACATAAAAAAAATATTATGAAAATCAACATTAAGATCTCACTTAATTCACTAAATGATTGAATTAGGCAAAAGTCAAGTCAGTGAGCAGGGGTTTTGGCTTTATGGGTCAAAAAGTGAAAAAATCATTCTCTAAAAATCAAAGTTTAACTTTTCTTTTTTCTCACAGTTTCTCAGATACCAAACAGTGAATAAACACAATAATTAAAACAAAAAAGAAAAAGAAAAAAATGACATTGATCAAAACCTTAACAATTTCCACATTTTTAAAACTTTAACAAGCATAAATCACACTAAAAGACAATTTACAATCTTTACCAGTAAAACCCCTTCAAAAGCTCCTCAGCTTCATATCATGGACATTTACTCTTCAATACCCTTTTACAAGATTTTTATTTTTTGTTAATTATGCAACAATTGAATCCTAATTCTCAATCTCTTCATCACGAAACGATACCAATACTACTGAGTTAAAGCTAATGAATTTTACCAATATATATATATATATATATATATATATATATTAGTATAATTAGTTACCTTTGAATTACAAGGAAGGAGGCTCCTTAGCTTATCAAGATGAGAATTAATTCTCTCTCTCCTTCTTTTCTCAGCTTCCTTATGATTCTTCAAAGCAGCAAGAGCTCTATCTTGAGGTGTCATATCAGTAATTACAGATCCTTCCAAGGGGTAATTATGGTGTGAAGAAGAGGATGAACTGCATAGGCTTTGCATCGTTGGAAACCCATATGGTCCGTCGTTGAAGACTCCGTTCTCGGCGAGAAATCGATACAAGTGTGAATTCTCCGGAGAGTTATCGGGTTGCATGTTGAGTAGTGTTTTCTGTTGTGTGGGTGTGGTTTTGTAAAAGGAAATGAAATGAAAGGAGACGTAAGGAAAGAAATGATTTATAGTGTAATTTTATTTAATTTCGGCGTTGAAAAGTGGAATGAAGTGGGGAAGGTTTGGCTTTCGGTGGTGGTTTTGGGTTCTGTCTTTATTATTTATTATATTGTCATAGTTAATGATTCTAATTAATGCGAATATAAATTAAATGATTATATTTTATAATATTTAAATTTAAAATCTTATTTAAAGAGTACAAAAACTCATAATTGGTGATTCTGTTTTATTAATAGGGTTTTCGTTTTATTGTAGCCGTTTTGATTTGACTTCATATGTCGTTTTTGGATATGGTGAGTGACTGAGTGCTGATAAGAAATAAGTGGGGACTTTTTTTTTTTTCTCCAAAAAAAGTTTTCATTAAAGCATGTTAAGTGATGAAACTGCGACATATACAATTACAAATTAATGTAGTGATGCCAACTCACATGTTAGAAAGTGAAGACACTGTTTATTTATTTATTATTATTATATAGAGTAGAGACATTTAAAAATGAAAGTTTGATAAATTTTTGTTGTATTTTTGGACTATCCATTGGCTTCTCAACTTGCTTGTTTCTTCATTTACTTGGAGTGTTAGGCATCAATGGGCCTCTTCTATCATCATTTGGGTTTGTTAAGAGTCACCAAATTGCCCAAGTTATTTTAATTGGTTTCTCCTCACCCTTATAAGCCATTTATCATCTTCATCTTTTTTCAATGTAGGATAACATCCTCTTTTATTATCTCCCATTTTCCCCTCAAATGCAATTAGACTTATTTGAATGTCATTATCTTTGTATTACATTAGTTGGCTGGGACAATTTTTCTTTAGCCTTACATTCACACCAGCCTTCAAACTTGCCTCAAGTTTTTTCTCAATGATTATGAGTCTGACTTCTTTTGCTCTATGGTCCATTTAATTTTAGCCCATGATCCATTAAGGATGGATTTTTTTTTTTTTTTGTTCTCAACTTTCATTTCCAAGTGCAATCTCTTAGTTACTTAATTCTTAGTGGGTTGTTCACTTTGGGGCTTTTCTTCTACATCTTTAAATCCAATCTGTTGGACTATCTTTATGGGTAAAATATTATTTGGATTTTTTTTTATGGTCGGCTCTTTTTTCTTATATAGTCCCACAAAAGTCCTTGAATCTCTGATAGCATATTGTATTTTTGGACTCTCCATTGATTTCTCAACTTGCTTGCTTCTTCATTTACTTGAAGTCTTAGGCTTCTTCTATCTTAAAACTTTGACATGTAACTATGTAAATTTGGTTTGATGAAAGTGTAGGCATTTATTTAAAATCATAATTGTCAGTTTATTTGTAAAACATTATAGAGAGTGATTAAATATATTCTTCCTTATCTTTTTCATTTATTAAATTTCTATATTATTCATAAGATCCAATGTCATTATTACTATTAATTATATATTATTTTTTAGAAAAAAATACTTTTTTTTTTCTTTTGTTAGTATATAAATTCAAATAAATGTAATTTTAATATTTAGAGTATTACATTAAAAGCTACAAAATTATTTAATAAATATAAAATTATACAACTAAAAAAATTTATAATTATAGTTTATAAACACAATATATATATATATATATATATATATTATATATATATAAACTATTAAAATATAGAAACAAAAGACCTATTAAGTCAAGAGTATAAGATATTTGTTAAATATTTATTATAAATTAAATATAATTAAATAAACAATGATAGTGTAGAAGTGGGATGAAATTTTTATATACGTAATATTGTCATTTCATTATTAAAAAAAAATTGTCATTTGGTTAAGTAAAAAAAAAAGGTATAGTATATTTAAAATTTTTGGAGTGTATTAAACCATTCCCAACATTATATTATATATGAAATATGAGCTATAGGCTAGCAATATTTTTTTTTTCAATAATGGAAGAAAAGTGAGTTTTTTTTTAAATATTTATTTTGATACTGTTATTGATATTTATTTAAAAAGAAAAGGTTTTTGAACCAATAGATGGAAAATTAATTCTATTTTTCTTGGTTTCATATAATATATTTTCGTAGATTTTTCAATCATATTATTGTAATAAAAAAGTACACAATGACTCACTGGATAAAAGAATAATAACGTTATAAATATAAAAGTGGCCTTTCAATTTTATTTATTTTAGGGATAATTACTATAAAATCCTTATATTTTATCATATTATATTAAAAAGTCTCTATGTTTTCAAAATTATACTATAAAATCCCTAAATTTTAGTTCTGCTAAAATTTGAGATCCTTTTGTTAAAATTTCGTTAAATTTATGTAAAAAAAATCTATAATGCTCCTCATTTTCATTCTAATTTTCATTTAGATGCCATCAATTTTAATCACACCAAAACTAAATCACACCACTACCATCACCAAATTTAATAATATGATCAATAAATTTTTAATATGATGAATAAATTATTTTTTGCCTAATAAACTAAACTTTAGTGGTATTAAATTTCACCCGAAAGCTTAAATAAAATGATTTATATATGAAATTTAGATATGGTTAAACCTTAATAATGCTAATATTTTAATTTTTCATACATGGATTGGAAATAACAAGAATGTAAAGATGGATGGGGAATTAGAGCAACCAGATTTTAACGCTCAAATCAACAATTTATTCCATAGAAAAACTATGTATCCATCATTTGCATATCTATTTCCTTCTCTTTCCTATCTTTCTTTAACACTCTCTCTCTCATGCGGTGACCCCTCTCTTCTCCTTTTCTCCTGTTGTTGCCACTCCCTCCACCAAAACTAAATAAAATAAAATAAAACACACACAAAGATCTTTTTGAATTCAATTTCTAATTTTTTCTATTTCTATTTTCTTATTTGTTCTTGATACTTGTATGATCAAGGAGGAGTTTAGGTTTGCTAAATCGGCTCTTAAATGCACAATAGGGTTGTTGTCGGATAACGCTTTTGTTGGGTTCATTTCGTTTGGGATGCAGACCCAGGTTCATGAATTGGGATTTTCATATATGTCAAAGGTTTATGATTTTAGAGGCACTAAGGACATTTCAAAAGATCAGATTATAGAGCAATCGAGACTAAGTGTTTTAGGCAAAAGAGTTCATGCTGGATACCAACAAAAAGGGAGTATTGCGAGGCTAGTTCACCGCCTTCGGGCTTATACGGACTAAGAGAGATGAGTTTTGTAGCCTCTCTAAGATTAGTATATGTAATTGTAATAAGACCCCGCAATTGTGATATGAGGTCATGATTAAAGAAGTAGAAAGTACATGTTAAAATGACTTGTCTGACAGGCGAGTGAGGAAGAAGGTGGCGGTGATTAGATGTGGGTGATTGAGGAGGAAAGAGTAGGAAGCACTAATTTGGTGAGTGCAGATGCAAGGTGGAGCTTGGTGGTGAGCTATGAAGATTCCATTTTTTTGCTGTAATAGGAGGAGCTTTTGTTTTGGCTAGTTGGTGAAAAAATAGAGGTTTGCTGTGAATAACAGGTAATGGATTTGAGGAAAGTGGAGTGAAAGATAGTTGAGGAACCATTCTTGTTATGGGTTGAGGAGAGGAGAGATCTGTGGGGATTGGAAGGTGGGAGAGAGAAGGAGAAGGGTTATCAGATAATGGATGAAAAGGGGATGAAAAGAATAAGAGTATTTTGGTATTACAATAAATATTTTAATGAAAATTTGACTTTTTGGGTTTGACTAATAGAAAAGGAGGGGAAAATAGATGGAAGGACCTCAAATTTTAATGGAACCAAAGTATAGGGACTTTATAGTATAATTTTGAAAACACAGGGACTTTTTATAATATGAAAAAATGTAGGAACTTTTTATAATATGACAAAATGCAGGGACTTTATAGTAATTATCTCTTTATTTTATTACTTTTACTTTTAATTCATATTTTTATTGTTAATAATATGTGTCCTAGGAATCATAAGCATATTATGTAATTATAGATATTATTTTCAATGACATTAAATACATTCGTTATATGAAAGGTGTTTCATAATATTGAATATAGTCTTTAAGTTATTTATAAGAGGATTTATTATCAAGAGTTGAGAATATGAGTCATTCTGGTACAAATACTATGATCATAAAATTCTTGATTGGGCATCTCTAATTTGAAAGACTATAATATCTATTGTTATCCATAATCAGTATGAGATACTTATGATTATGGAGGCAATGTATCTCATACTACATGACATACTCATAAGATGAGTAAGTCGAACTGTGATATTATATAATAATAATATGAAGTTTTATTACTTGCCAATAATTCATCATCTAGGTTATAATAGTGCATATAATCCTTCGACCTACTGTGACACAATTATCTTGTACATAGGTGGTTAGGATTTATTACTATTTACATAGTAGAGCTAGCCACGCATGGGTATATGATATGAATGACCTAATTAGTTATATATGGAGATAACTAATCATCTAAGATGAGATTCATTGGCTCGAGTAAATGACGATAAGATTTTGTATTATATGGTTATTCTTGATATCAAAGTTCTTAGCCAAGACAATAAGATTCAATTGAAAGAGTTTCTATTAGAAATCTAATAATATTGAGAATTAGAACCTAGATGAGATTATATGATCAAGGCATATTATAGCTTGACATAATCCATGACCTTAGTCGAGATTGAGATCTTTAATTAAGGGATTCAAGTGCATAGTAATTATGATCGATAATTCATGGAACGTAAATAATCAACTACGACCATCCGTCTCTAATAAGTACTCATGATATGCTACACTAGGTGTCACACACTACTTATGGAAACTAAGTATGGAATGAGAATTCTATAATTAGTAGGAAAAAGGTATTTTTCTCACTTCCATTGAGAATTAGATATGAACCTAAAAAGTTACACATAATCAGGCTTGAGATCGAGCTGACAATTACCATAATCATTAACTAAATTAATTAATGGTAATAGGATTAAACTTATAATTAAATTTACGAGGTCCTCAACATATCTTGAAATTTAATCTAAATATGGTTTATATTAGTTAAGTCTTAGTTTGTGTGAGACATAAATAATAAGGATTTAATTAAAAGAGTTTTGGACTTAATTGCAGATAAAGACAAAATTAGCTCTTACTTGAGAAGTGGACCCAAGTCCACAGTTATTGTAGAAAAGAGTTATTTGGACTAATGAAAAATTATACCATAATTGTTGGGCTAGATCTTCTAAGCCCATGTGATGAGCATAGTATAGAAAAAATCCACTAAGCCTAAAAGGACTTAAAGATAAATGACCAAGTAAGTGGGGATAAAGAATGACCATTGTCATTCTTCCACCAATTGTTGTCTCCCATTACTGGTTAGTGGAAAACAAGAATGATTGTAGTCATTCACCCTTCATCTCTTGTCTTTCACTAAATTCTTTAGTGGAGATTGTAAAAATATAGAAGGATGTTGCAAATGAAGAAGAGATAAGACAAAGTATTCATCTTCTTCTTATATCCAACCTAGAGAGAAATTAGAGAGAGAGTGTGTGTGTGAAGAAGAAGAGTTATTCTTCATCTTTTTTTCTAGGGTTCTTTGAAATAAAAAAAAAATTATTTATAAGATTGAAACTTTTATTTTTTCTTCCATGTAATTGGGTAGAGAGAGTGAGTAAGAAGCTAGAGTGAGAAAGAGGAAGAAAAAGTGTTCTTCTTTTTCATCATCTTCTTCTACCTTTCATTCTAATTCTTTGAGAAAAAACTAATTACATGTTAATTGCCTTACCTATTAAAGAACAACAATAAACAAAAGCTTTCAAGGTGTATAACAGGAAGGCCATTGATTCATTTTGGACTAACTAGAGAGGAGATCAAGTGCAACCTAAGTGCCAAAGTAAGAGCTTGATTGGTAAGAGTTTATATGGATGAACTAGAGACTTCGCATTTGAGGAGCTATGGTTAAAGAATTGAAAAGTAGTTTTTGCACTATAAGAGGTAATTATATTACCGTTCTTCTTCTTCTTCTTGCTTGTATGTTTTGCACATGATTTAGTTGATGCTTGGTAGGGTTTTTAGGCCATTTAGTATTGACGATGAAAATTTTGAAAAGTTTAGAAATTCGGGCCTCCCACACTTCCTGTCACATCCCAACTTAGAGGCTATGACTAGAGTATGGATAAACTTAAGACTACCAACTACCATTAGAACCATAGATTACAGATGTAAATCAGAATCTAGCATGGTAACAATAAAACTTGGACCTAACCCTAAGATCATAATTTGTGGAGCATAACATTTTATAACCATAATTAAATTCTCATCCATAATCATATATCATCATAATTTATATAGGGAATCACTTAAGATATCCCATAGCCACCAAGGTATTATCATACAATATATGACCATAATACCATATATCTAATTTAAATGAATGAATATAAGTCATTAAATTATAAGAGATTAATACACATCTCCCGAAAATAATAGAGTCTTCCAAAAACACCCATGAAGTATCTAAGAAAGTATAACATCAAATCATATGTATACAAGTTTTCTGCTAAAGAAAAAAGAGCAAGAAACTTAAGCTATCCACTACCTTTTGCCTAAAAACATGAAAACAACAGAGGGTTAGTAAACTCAGTGGGTAGAAAATATACTACTATACCTTTGAAGGTCTGATACTCATAGGTTTCCTCACAAGAGTGAGGTATGGTTATATAGAGTCTATATATTTATCGAGAATCATAATATCTTAATAAAGATAACATGATAAATGGGTTACATAAATAAAATGAGGCACTTAATATGATAGGTTCATCATAAGGATTTCACCTGTGATAATAAAACATCCATAATATAGTAAAGAGATAGAAATCCATAACAGAAATATAACATAATCATAATCATAACCAAATTTGGATAATAGAGATGAGATCAGAGATATGATAACATGATTCTACTTTGACACAAGATTGATTAGATCATATGCCTAGGGTAAAAAACTCCCTCTATGTAGAGCCAGATAATATACTCTATCTACGGGTACCATGTGCACATAGTATAATGATTTACTCGCATAAGTTGAGGATTTCTGTAATTTACTATAAACTCTTATGTATAAAATCTATGGAGTCATCAAAGTATCACAGTAGTATATATGAATATATAAGTACTGAGGCTCAATAGATATAATCGTAATTAATCATGAACATGTAGGCTTTATATAAAGAAATCTTGGAAAAATATGAATATTTAATTGAATGATCTCAATAATCAAATGGTCATGCATAATAGTATGTTTTCTACTCACCTCAATAAAAACGAATAAAAGAAGTCTCTCCTAAACCATTTATCAAGAGGGTAGTCCAATGTCACCCACTCCTCTTCTGTAAGCTATACAAGATCAACATAAATAAACCATAGTATCATGATATATTCGAGAAAACATAATGAGATTTAACTCTTATATTCAGTACTTAGTTTCCTTTATATTCATACCTATAATATGAGACTCAACTACTTTAACTCTATTATTGCATATTAGTCTTAATTTAACATGTACACAATGTAAATTTAACTAAACTCATTCTTATAACAAGCCATATGAATTTTTAACAATATTTCTTAAGCATAAGAATGATCTTATCTCAATATCAAAATACATGTATAACCCTTTCATTTCCATCCTTCAAATATGATCATTACTCATCTGTAACACCTCAGCCTAGCCTGAACCAAATCTATATAAAGATCTTTAGGGAGAGATTTTTGTTTTCTTAATATTGTGATGTTAATATGTATTTATGCATGTAATTGATATCTATGCATGTTATTTGAATTAGTTTAGGGCATAGAAATGGTTTAGAGACAGCTAGAACTTAATCGGCAAATTTTGAGTTTTTGGTGAACTGGGGGCAAATTGGTCATTTTTCGCCCGTCGGAATTTTATGGAATAAATATCATATTTAAAGGGAGAAAATAATTTAAAGACTTGAAAATGGCCTTATTTTAATTATTTGAGAATTAGTTTAAGAAATAATCCCGGTCGAAAAATCGGTATCGGTACGTTACGCGATTTCTGTGTTTCGATTGCACTAAGGGTAATTTGGTCATTTCCTTTATAATTTGGAGTTATCAAGTGTGTGCAACCATATGTTATTAGTTTAGACTTTATTAAATTTGACTGTTGGATCAAATGACTTTAAATTGGATGGTTAGATGAGTAGGTTGCAATCTAGCGAACCTAAGCTCAATTGTATGGAATCATTGCCTTTAGTTTCGATTTGGTGTGGCAAATATATGTGTAACCTATTAAAGTTGACTTTGGATTAACCAATAGGATTAAAGTATGAAGAATGGATGGTTGGATTGATAGGTTTCACCAAACTTACAATGGAACCTAAACCATTGGATCAAACCTTTAATAAATGGATAAATATCACAATTTTCTTCTCCTTCCTCACAAAATTTTCAGCCAAAACTCCATTGTTGCAGCCATAAATTTCGGCCAAAACCTCCCCCTCCATTCTTTAATCTTTTCTTTCATTTTTAAACACAAATAGGTTATATTCTTCATCCTAAACACTAATCCAACCATCAAATTCAAAGAAAACACCATTAAAGCCACCAAACTTCCATTTGAAGTTGTGAAGAACTTGAGGTAAGTTGTTGGTTTTAACGTTTTATTGTTATAGAAATGTTTATATGGCTTAGGTTGTTAATATTTATGGTTTAAAATTCAATTTGCATGGTTA
>CANXYC010375823.1:0-13437 GCA_948193065.1 Aleurites moluccanus
AAATAAATAAAATAAAATAGCTCAATTGGGTTAGAAAAATAATAGGACTTGATTGCAAAAGAAAATAAATAGGAGGGACTTACTTGGAAGTTTGTAGGACTTATTTGGAATAAAAGAGATGGAGGGAGGAGTTAGTGGCAAATTGGTGAATCATAATCCAATAAAACCATGTATTGGTGCATCCAAATCCAAGGGATGCATGTATAGGACCTATAGTTGCCTTTATGAGATTGAAACACTTGATTAACTTCCAAAACCCCACTAACTAATAAACAAAGGAACAATATTCTGCATTCTTGTTCTTCCATCACCAAAAAACCGTGTGCCCTCTTCAAAACTAAGAGAAAAACCTCTCTTCCTTCAAATGATGGTTTGACCATTTCAACCATGGTGGAGCTTTGGAGTTTTTTTTTTTTTAAGTTTTTGGTAGATTAAAGCCTCTCATCTTCTCCATTTCTTTATACAAGCTTCAAAATTCAGTTTGGTGTTGTTCTTAGAAAACTAGGGTTCTGCTACTTCAAAGAGTTTAAGGTAATGTTTAAAAAATTCTGGATGTTTAGTGTTTATGGAGGTTTAAAGGTTGTTTAGAAACTTGGTTTGGGGAAAATTTGCTTTTGATTTGGGAAATGGCATGGTGATCGAAATGAATTAGGGATTTGGGGAAGGGTTGATTCTTTGTTTTAATTGTGCAATTAATGCTGTAATTGGTGTTGAATAGATGTGAATTAAATGGTTTATTTGTTAATTGAACATTTGTTGTGTATTTTCCATTTGGAAAGAATTCATTTGGGGAAAATTGGGGGAAATTTGCTTCTTTGTTCCAATTGTGCAATTGATGTTGTAAATGGTGTTAATTAAATGTGAATTGAATAGTTTGTTTGAGAATTGAACATCCATGTGCAAATGTCCCTTTTGGCCGAATTGATTGGGGGAAATTGTTTTGTGATTTAAATTGAGAAATTAGTGATATGTATGGTGTTAAATAGATGTAATTAAGGGTATTTGAATGTTGAATTGAAGATATAATTTTGATTTTGAATTGAACTTTTGAACCGAATTGGGGAATTAGGGTTTGTGTGTAAATTGCTTCTAAAATTCTACAATTTAGTGTTTATAACTTAAATTGGCATGATGAATTAGTGTTTGGGTGCTTGAATTGGAGGAATGAACTTCAAGGGAGAAAACCCTTTTGGGGCCGAATGCATATTTTGGGGAAAATGGGAAATTTGTTTGGTTTTTGTTAAATTGATTTGTTACAAGTGTAATTTATGGCTTGAATTGTATGATTGTATGTTTGATTGAAGAATTTAGGATTGGTTTGGGAAAACCCCCAAATCCAAACCTAATTAGGGAAATCTTGAGGAAAATATTTTGAATTTGTGCAATTGAGCTTGGAATTGTTGAACTGGTGTATTTAATTAGGGAATTGTGGAGTTTAATTGCAAAAATAGGGTTTGGATAATTTGGGCCCTTTGGGCCGAATGGGGATTAGACCCAAAACTAGGGTTTTTGGTTTACTATGTGTGTGCAATGGATATGTGTATGTAATATGGTTAATTAATAGGTAATTGTAGCTTATAGGAAGTGATTTGCATGTTTGTATTGAATATGTAATGTGTTTAGGTTCTTATGACTAATAGAGTTCAAAATGCTTTGGCATGAAACCTATGCTTGAACGTGAATCCAAACTTGCTTGATTTTGCTTATAAGATACATTATTATTGTTGTATGGAAAGAAATTTGGGTTTAAACTCTTTTTGTGTTATTTTGAAATGGCCAAATGACATAGTGAAATTAGGGTTTTGAATATGAAAGTTGATATGTGTATCTTATTTGAAATGAGTGTGTATATGTGTTTGAATGTGATATAATGGTTGATATAGTGTCTTATCGAAAATTTGGTATGTGTATAGGGGAATCCTCCAGAGGAAAGGAGAAAGTGACGGAGCAGTAGGTGCTCGGAGCCTCGGAGGGGCATTTTGGGCTTTTTGTATTAGGTGGGTTTATATATATGTTATGACATTTCTAGTTTAAAGTATTGTCATTTGAACATTTTATATGACCTTTAATCATGTTGGACTGGTTTTAGACCAATATGGTTAAAGTTGCCCCTAAACGTGCCAATCAGCCAAAACTGGGGTTGCCGAAACTGCATAAACTGACCTGAAATTTGAATGGCTATAAAAGTTATTCTATAAACTGGTTTGACCTCAAATGAAGCCTAATCACCTTATATATATGTATACTTGTATCTTAGATATTAAATTTTCATACCATATATTGATAACATGTAAAACCAGAAAGTCACTGAAAAACGAAAAACGGACCCGTAATTTGGTAAGTCGCTACGACAGCGCAACTGGGCCTGACGGGCCAATTTTGTAAGTTGTTCCCGATTGACTCTATATTTATTCACATGGATATATTGACTATATTGCACCTTATATGAGTTGTATTTGTTGCATTTTCATCATATTTTGGAACATTTGCATATGGTAACATAACAGGGCTACTTCAATGGTGTAGCGGATAATTCCATCGACCGTGTGCATACTGGTACCACTTGCACTAGCTAGAGATAGGGATATGGCTCTAGCCATAAGGATTGATCCTCCTTATGACATTTATATGGAAATGGAGATATGGATAGAAGTGACAGTACTACTTGATTATTTGACCCAATCCTGTTTTACCTTATGCATTTGGTCCATTCTATTATATTGTCATATCTTATCATATATAATTGTCATCATATCTATAATTGTCTTCATATCAATAATTGTCATCATAACTATTATTGTCCTCAATGATCAAATGTGTATTCATAAATTAGTAATGCATTTCATATTTATAGATTCACTGAGTATTTTTATTCTCACCCCACAGTGTTGAAACCTTTTCAGGGAAAGAGTGAGACGCGGGCATCCTCGGCTGCTTTTGTACTTCCAACTGCGGAGCAGATGTATAGTCCTTCCCTAGTGTAGCATAGAGTACTCCATGATATTATTTGTATAGATTTATGTGTATGATTTGTGGACATATAAAGAATGTAATTATATGTTATGATGTGAATATATGTTATGATGTGTATGCATATGTATGTATATATTGTAACAAGGGATGCAGCTGCTACGGTAAGCCTATATGATATTGTCATATGTATGGACTGATAATATTGAGAACTATTATATGATATGTGATGTATGAAGTTATTATATGAGTTGACATAAGTATGAGTTGATATGAGTTATGTATTAGAGGTTGACCTGGGAGTTGATATTATTTTAGAAGTGTTTTTCTCAGTTTTTAGCATGGGGGTAAATGTTAAGATTACAGGGGAGACTCTGTCCATTTTTCTACAAAACTTAAGAGTTGAAAAAAAAATATGTCATAAAAATGGTTAAGTGTAATGAAAATATGTAACTTGGGTTCTTCGCGGTACTGGTTGCATGAACTGTTCCCGTACCCTAGGACCGTCATAGCCCTATAGTGTAGGGTATGACACTTATATATTTGATGAATACAACAAAAGATAGAACATGAATTTCTATGCTCCATGGTTTACTTAAGTCTATTAATACTGTATCTAGTTACTATTCCCATAAACCTATGATTTGATACCACCTCTGTTACATCCTGATTTCGGAACATGACGGTCTTAGGATGCAGGAGATGGCAGAGGCGATGGCACTCGTAGAACCCAATATCATATCTATAAACATTTACTATCTCAATATTAACCAATTAATTAATTATAATTTCTTATGTTATTTGTCAACTTGTATTATATCATTCTGTAATTTGTTGTGCTATTATATGTAATTATTACCATCACATGCCACATCAATATTTAAACTCTATATAATATTATATATACACATATACTATCTAACTATGCCATATATATAACCCATGGAGCAACTAAAAAAAATATATAATATACATTGTCAAAAATAATTACACTGTTTATACAGATACAACAGGAATCCACAGAGGAACAAAAGTCGGGATTCTGCCTTCTACTCTGCACCTGAAAAAAGGGAAACAACTAATGAAATGAGTATAAAATACTCAGTGAATCTAATATACATCACTTAATAGAAATAGGTTAGGTAAACAATAAATAGTAGGTAAATAATCAATAAAATTATAGTGTTGCACACAAAATATAGAATGAGATAAAATGATAGAATCAATAGTTCGAAGTCAATGAACAAGTCGATAAGTCTCATATCATGTAGATAAGACAGATAGTGGGCCATGAACATGTATAACATATATCATACTCATATTAATGTACATAAAATTGATTAGGTCTTATGGCTAGGACAGTTAACCTTTCCCAGCTAGGGTACCATGTAAAGTCAATGTGCACATTGCTAATGGTATTTACCCACTACCCTGTGGGTGAGAAAGCTCTATCAAATCAATATGGAAAATAATATAGGCATGAAAACAAATCAATGGATATCAATAGATAGGAATTGTCTCATCAATAAACAATAGCTCTCGAATCAATCAAACGATACTATAATTGAATAATGTATAAGCAATGGAAGGTACATAAATAATAGCAATAGGTATAACAATTCACATTGGGTTGGAACACAAGTTAGTCATTCAAGGTCAAAAGGTTGGCTCAATTGGCTAGCCAATGTTACTGGCGATAATGACATTCAAATGGTAGGCCTATGGATGAAAAAAGTGATAGGCTTGTGAAAATGAACTAGACATTTTAACAAACACTTGGTGTGCAACATTAAATGGACAATTTGGTTAGGTTATGGTGCAACATTGACATTGGCCATATTATTAACAACAAGCTCACAATCAAGGCTAACAATAAACTTCATTCAATAGATCAAAATGGCATGTGAAACAAGAAGAAAAACAAAGCAAAAATCATAGAGTGAATAGTGTCAAGTGGTTCGGCCAATATGATGAAATTAGGGGAGGTTTCCAATCAACATTCCAAGGCTTTAGGTAAATGATGCATATTAAACTCACCTTATACTTCCAATTAGCTAGAAAAATTCATTTGCCACCACAAACATAAAAGGAGGCAAAATGCACAATATTCTGATTCTTGATTTTCTACACAAAACCATTCATCAAATAAGCTTCCATTAGCCTCCAATTAACATAATCTAAACTAATTAAACATTAAACAAGATCAACTTAGGGTTTAGTATCAAACATCTTCAATTAGGGTTAGGAAAATTAGGGATTTTCTACCAAATGCATCAATTGATGCAATTAAACACTAAACCCATCTAAATCAATGTCTAACACACCTAAATTATCTATTTAATCAAAGAAAATAATTTGTTACCTTGAATTGAAGAGTGACACGAAATCCCTTTGATGTTTGTTCTTGAATTACTTTGAGTTTTCAAGAGAAATTTGTAAAGAAATGGAAGAATCAAAGGTTGATTAAATATTTTCTTTAGGTTTTTCTTAAGAACAAGCTTGAAAAATGGTGGAACATGCTAAGGAAATGGTTCGGCCACCTTAATAAAGGAAGAAGAAAATGGGTAAAATGTTCTAAGGGTGGCTTATATAGTAGGAAGAATCAGCAAATTATGTTTTAGTCCTTAAGCTTTCTAATAATTGGATTTTGACCCCACTTCTAGTTGTATAGAGATTTGAGACAGTTGTATTGGTTGAGTGGTATGAAAAACCAGATAGCAAAGTATGTATCGCAGTGTTTGGCTTGTCAACAAGTCAATTGTGAACACCAGAAACCCGCAAGGCTAGTGAGAGATTTGCCTTCACCTGAGTGGAAATGGTAGAGGATTGCAATGGATTTTATTATTGGGTTGCCTAGAACTCTTAAAGGTTATGATTCCATCTAGGTAATTGTGGATAGATTGACTAAATCTACTCATTTTTTACCTGTTAATACGACTTTTAATATGGCTTAGTATGATAAGCTCTACATTGATAGAATAATATGTTTGAATGAAATACCTACATCTATAGTATCTGATAGAGGGGCACAATTTACCTCTCTATTTTGGAAAAAGTTGCAAGATGGTTTGGATCTTAGAATAAACCTTAATACCGTTTTTCATCCTCAGATTGATGGGCAGCCTTAGAAAACTATTCAAACATTAGAGGATATGTTAAGGTTGTGTGTTTTGGATTTTAAAGGTAGTTAGGATGACCACTTTCCATTAGTGGAGTTTGCATATAATAATAGTTATCAGGCTAGCATTGGGATGGCTCCATATGAGGTTTTGTATAGAAAGAGGTATAGAACTCCTTTGTATTGGGAGGAGGTTGGTGAGAGAAGGATAGAGGGCCCTAAATTATTACATTACACTGCTGATAAAGTTCCCTTGATTCAGAATGTTATCACACAATCCTGTTATATCATATGAGAGTTGACTCATACATTGGATATTCATATGGAAACTTATTTCACCCTATATTTGCCATCTTATATTATTTATACAGGCCATTTGTGAGTGATCATGGTATTATGAATATTTACTGCATTTATATATATATAGATTCACTGAGTATTTTTATACTCACCCCAGTAGTTATCATTGTTTTTCAGGGCCGCAGTGAGACTCGAATTCTATTAGCACTATCTATGCTCGCCTTGGAATTTTGCTACTTGTATCATGCAATACTCGGGTCTTAAACAGTATACTATAACCTAAATAGAGACATATATATGTGTGTGCTTGTATTTCTTTTAGTTATACATATAGACTATGTTATGGATGTGTATGGTTTGATACATATGAAGAGTTGATATTGGAGGTTGAATTGGATGTTAATAATAAAGTTATATTGGGAGTGTTATTTAGTTTTTCTACAGTGAGGTATAGTCACATATTAGAGGAGATGCTGTTGAAATTTCATTAGAAATATTAAGCTATATTTGAGTTAATCGTATGAATTGCTTGCCATATCATACTGATAGTTGGGTTATTTGTGGTACTGGTAGCTTAGGCAATACTCGTACCCTAAGACCGTCGCGGTTTCCAGGTTAGGTCATGACAAAGGTGGTATTAGAGCCAGGTTTATTATAACCTATAGTGTTTGCATATGAGTATCAATAGAAGTACCATAGAATATAGTATTCTCTTATATCGTCAAAATAACAGTCTTTTTCATTATTTGAAATTCTGCGTACCTATGATATAAACATCCTTTTACATGCTGGATTGTTTTGTTTTGATTTGTAATAGTGTGTTACGATGTCAGAAAGTGCGAATAGGCACGCTAGACCTATTGAGGAGGGTGAGTTCTATGGATCTAGTGAGGAGGATGAGGTTGCTTCTAATACATATGTTCCTATATGGAGGACTCATTCTAAACCCCCTCGGTCACGGAGACGTACTGAGTCTGATAAGGTGGGTGATGCACCTTGGAGACAGGAGATAAAGGAGATGAGATAGGAGATTTTACAGACTATTCGGACTTAGTTGACAGCACAACCTGCAGTAGTACAACAACCACCTCCACCTCCGGTACAACCAGTGGTACAGCACCCTAGAGGGAACCAACAGTATTACAGGGAGTCAGGGCATGCAGAGTTATCCTAGAGGGTGGTATAACTATTGGGGAGTTCATGACACTGCGACTACCTACTTTTATACGGGAGTATGGTACTGACCCCAGTGATTTTATTGAGAGGGTTGATAGGGTGGTTCGAAAACTACCTTGTTCTGATGCCAGGATCATAAAGTTGGTGGGATTATTACTGGAGGTAGATGCTGCTACTTGGTTTATAAAGCATATTGATGATAATATTCATAGTGATGTTCCTATGACTTGGGGAGAGTTTAAACAGAGGATGATGGATGAGTTTTTGACAGAGGGCTTACGAGAAAACAACGTTGTGAAATTTGAGCAGCTGCGACAAGGGAACCTATCTATTTTTGAATATGCCATAGAGTTTAGAAAGTTGAGTAAGTATGCTAGGAAGATTTCTCCTACATAAGAAGATTTGATTAGGCGATTCAGAAGAAGGTTACATTCATCTCTGCATAATATCCTATTAGCTATGGAGTTTACTTCCCTCAGTCGTGCCATTGATAAAGCAGCCCAGATGGAGCCTAAATATAAGGAGGAAAGATCCGATTGGGAGTAGAGGAAGAAAGGAAGAAGAGGAGAGTATCATAGACCTAGAGAGGGGACATCCCAGACTTTTGCACCTAGACCTTCTCTCAGGCTAGTGCAGTCTTTACCACCCCCCAATCAGAGATAGGATTTTGGTAGAGGTACTAATATAGGGCCTCCTATTCCTAGTTACTTCCGAGGACCTAGTAGACCAGTTCAGATGATGACAACAGTGCCCACATGTGCTTCTTACGGGAGGAGACATTCAGGGGAATGTCGTATCAGGTTAGGGGCATGCCTCAGATGTGGATAGTATGGGCATTTTTACAGAGATTGCCCTTTGCCCAGAGTTTCACAAACTTCAGGGACAGGATCATCCCAGCCATCAGTACAGATGGGTAGAGGGAGTATAGGTAGAGGTAGACCAGCAGGGCATAGTCCATCAGTAGGACAGTTAGCAGCTGGTAGGGGCCAGGGGCGTATTTTTATAATTACCCAGCAGCAGGCCTAGGGATCTCATGAGACAGTCGTAGGTATGATTTCAATGCATAATTTAATGGCTTATGTGTTGTTTGATTTGGGTGCAACCCATTCTTTTGTATCACCTATTTTTGGCCATGAAATTGGGGTTGGGTAGGAAACCTTTATATGTTCCCTTAGAGACAGCCACACTGATAGGAGATAAGATCATTGTAGAGTACAAGTATGATATTTGTGATAGATCTTTGCTTGTGAAATTGATTGAGTTACCTGTATTGGAATTTGATGTTATCCTTGGTATGGACTGGTTGACTATTCATAAGGCTTTGATTGATTGTGCAATGAAAAGGATAAAGTTTTGACCCGATAGGCAGGAAAAGTTTATTTTCCAGGGGGAGGCTAACAGATACATATCGGGGTTAGCATCTGCAGTATAAGCAGGGAGGTTGATGAAAAAGGGATGTATTGCTTATTTAGCATTAGTGGTTGACATTACAGGGGTATCTAAAAAAGTAGAGCAGATTCCAGTGGTGAAGGAGTTTTCAGATATATTTTGAGATGATCTTCCAGGATTGCCATCAGAGAGAGAGAGAGATTGACTTTGAGATTGAGGTATATATTGGTACTAATCCTATATCCATTCCACCGTATCGGATGGCACCACCAGAGTTGAAAGATTTGAAAAGTTAGTTACAGGACTTGTGCGACAAAAGTTTTATTCGACCCAGTAATTCACCTTGGGGAGCGCCAGTGTTGTTTGTGAAGAAGAAGGATGGGTCACTGCGGATGTGTATTGATTATCGGCAATTGAACAAGGTGACAGTGAAGAATAAGTATCCTTTGCCTAGGATTGATGACTTATTTGATCAATTACAAGGGGTTTGTTTCTTCTCTAAGATAGATTTGAGGTCAGGGTATTATCAATTGCAGATTAAAGGTGAGCACATTTCAAAGACAGCTTTCAGAACTCGGTATGGGCACTATGAGTTTTTAGTGCTACCATTTGGGTTGACAAATGCTCCAGCAACATTTATGGACATGATGAATCAGGTGTTCAGGCCATTTCTGGATAAGTTGATAATTGTCTTCATTGATGATATCTTGGTGTACTCCAGAAGTAGAGAAGAACATAAGGAGCATCTCAAAGTTACATTGCAAATATTGCGGGATCATCAGTTGTATGCGAAGATCTCAAAATGTGAGTTCTGGTTGATGGAGGTAGTATTTTTGGGGCATATTGTTAGCAAAGATGGTTTAAAGGTAGATCTACAAAAAGTTAAAGCAGCTGCTAATTGGCCATGTCCCACTACAGTCACTGAGATACGGAGTTTCCTTGGTATGGCAGGGTATTACCGCAGGTTTGTTAAAGAATTTTCCAGGATAGTTGCACCAATGACAAAGTTGACTCAGAAACAGGTGAAGTTTCAGTAGAGTGAGGAGTGTGAAAAGAGTGTCCAGACTCTTAAAACCTGTTTAACCACTGCACCAGTGTTAACTCTTCCTTCTGAGGCAGACAGTTTTGCTATAAATTGTGATGCTTCGAGGATCGATTTGGGTAGTGTTTTGATGCAGGACAGGAAGGTAATTGCTTATGCTTCCCGCCAGTTGAAGAAACATGAGGTGAATTACCTCACACATGATTTAGAAATGGCAACAGTAGTCTTTGCTCTGAAGATATGGAGACATTATTTGTATGGGGTGAGATGTGAAGTTTATAGTAATCATAAGAGTCTACAATACATCTTACAGCAAAAAGAATTAAATTTGAGGCAAAGGATATGGGTCGAGTTGCTGAAGGATTATGACTTACAGATTTTGTATCATCCTGAAAAAGCAAATGTGGTGGCAGATGCTCTTAGTAGGAAGTCAATGGAAAGTTAATCACATGTGACTGCTTCAGAAAGACCATTGGTACGAGAATTGTTGGAGTTAATGGCTAAGGGTTTAACTTTGGATTTGGAATCACAGGGGCAGGAGACAGTATTGATAGCATAGTTTCAGGTGAAATCATTGCTTATAGATGAGATAAAGAGTTCCCAGAATGAAGATCCGCAGTATGTTAAGATCAAAGACTTGGTTCGAGATGGTAAAGCTCTTTATTTTTCTGTTAAGGGAGATGTATTAAAATTTAAAGGGTGATTATGTGTTCCAGATGTTAAGGGGTACAAAGAACATATTATGAAAGAGATTCATTACTCTCCTTATACTATTCATCCAGGGGTAACAAAGATGTATCATGACTTGAAGGAATATTATTGGTGGCCAAACATGAAGGGTGATGTAGCAAGATTTGTCTCCAACTGCTTAGCCTGTCAGTAGGTGAAATTTGAGCATCAGAAACCCTCAGGTTTGCTTCAAGAGATCTAGCTGCCAGAGTGGAAATGGGAACAAGTAATGATGGATTTTGTGGTGGGATTACCAAGATAACAGAAGGGGTATGATTCAGTATGGGTGATTGTGGATAGATTGACTAAATCAGCTCACTTCTTAGAGGTAAAGACAACTTATACAACTGTACAGTATGTACAGCTTTATGTGGACAATATTGTACGGTTACATGGTATTCCATCAATGATTATATCTAATAGAGCTACTCAGTTCACCTCTAGGTTTTGGCAGAAATTCCAATAGGCATTGGGTACTACATTGCATTTCAGCACAACATTTCATCTTCAGACAGATGGACATTCAGAAAGGACTATTCAAACACTAGAGGACATGTTGAGGTTATGTGTTTTGGATTTAAAGGGCAGTTGGGATCGTTTCCTATCACTGATAGAGTTTGCCTATAATAATAGCTACCATTCTACCATTGGGATGGCACCATATGAGGCTTTGTATGGCAGTAAATACAGATCACCTATATGTTGGCTAGAACAAGGTGAAAAGCAGTTAGAGGGGATAGATCTGATCAGAGAAACAATGGAGAAAGTTTCTATTATATAGGAAAGGATAAAGACTGCTTTCAGCAGGCAGAAGAGTTATACGGATCCAAAAAGAAAGGATGTACAATTTGCAATGGAGGACCATGTATTTCTGAAGATCTCTCCCATAAAAGGAGTGATGAGGTTTGGAAAGAAAGGCAAGATGTCACCAAGATATATTGGACCCTTTGAGATTTTGGATCGGGTTAGTAACGTATTATACAGACTAGCACTTCCACCTAATATAGGTCACGTACATCCGGTGTTCACATTTCTATGCTACGAAAATATGTTCCAGATCCATCCCATTTTCTTCAACCCCAAGATATTGAAATTGATGAGGCATTGTCATTTGAAGAAGTACCAGTACAGATTATGGATCATCATATTAGACACCTTCAGAATAAGAGCATTCCAATGGTTAAAATGCTATGGCACGACAGAAGTGTAGAAGAGTGTACTTGGGAGAGTGAGGCTGAGATGACACACAAGTACCCACACCTGTTTCATGTGTTAGGTTTTTATTATACTCTATAACCTTAAAGAAAATTCGAGGACGAATTTATTTATAGTGGGGTAGAATGTAACACCTCAGTCAAAACCTAGAACCTGAACCATAAAGGGCTACCTTGGGAATTTTGATTTGATTTGATTGTTGTGATTTACTATATTTTTATGCTTAAATTTGACATGTATGCATGTTTTATGATGTGTTTGTATGATTAGGGAAGGTTAAAAGTCTGTTAGGAAGCAATAGGGTAAAATTAGGTTTTTGGTGAACTAAGGGCAAAATGGCCATTTCACACCCTTTGAGTTTTTTTATGGACTTAGTGGAAATGAACATTATATTTGATGGGGAAAGAAAATATTAGGACATGAAAATAGATGTGTAATAGTCATATGAATTAATGTTGGAAGATTAAAACCGGTAGAAAATAATTACGGGAAAGGTTAACTGAAAAGGGATCAAATTTGAACTAGGGGTAGTATAGTCTTTTCCTAAGGTATATGGACTTATTTGGTGGATGTAAGTGTATGATGGCCATTTTAAGTTAACCTAAATCAAACCATTGGATGGAAAGATCAAGAATTGGATGGTTAGTAAGCTAGGTTGCATATTCTTTACTATAGGATCAATGTATAGGATTATGAACTTGATATTTAACTTGATTTTTACCACCTCTTCTTCAACCTTAGCCATTTTCATACACATTTTTCTCTCTCTTCCTTAGCAAGTTTCGACCACTTTTGTTCTTCATCATACCAAATTATTTTGTTTCATTTCTTGATCCAAAATAGTTAATTCAATCATCCTAAACTCAATTCTAACCTTAGAATCAAAGAAAAATCAAGAAAAAGTGATAAATCAAAAATTGGAAGTTTTCAAAGAACTATAGAAGAAGTAAGTGTTTTTACCATTCTTTTGGTTCAATTCTAATCTTTAGATGTTCCTTGATATTAATTTGTAACAAATATGTGTTTAGGTTGAAAGAATACTAAAAACTTGGAAGAAAACCCTAACTTGGAAGAGGTAAGATTCAAATGTGTTAATTTGATGGAGTTTTGGTTCAAATGTGATGTATTTGATGTGTTTGTGATGAATTAGTTGCCATTAGATGGAAATAAATTCATTTGATTGATTTTCTAGGTAGGCCGAATGGTATGAGAATTAAAGAAGAATTGGTACTTTGGTGTTTAATAGGTTGGAATGCTTTAATGTTATACATTTGATGTGTAATTATGTTGTTTGTATATTTGGTGTTGAAAAATGAAGGAATGGAGTGAATTTCATCAAGGCCGAACCATGTTTAGTTTATAGGTTTAATGGGTTAGGTTGAAGCATTTGGGAAGGAAGGGTTTGAATATGGATAAATGGTGTATGAAATATAAATGTATAAGTTTAGATATGAAAATGATGTTTGATATAAGTTACTTGGAAAGTATACTTGTAATT
>CANXYC010375845.1:0-10501 GCA_948193065.1 Aleurites moluccanus
TGCCTAAAATTAACTCATATAACATGCACAACTATAAATTTCATGCATAAATACATAATATTACCCAATTCAAAAGAAAGAAAAAATTTCTCTCTAAGTTCCCCTTAAAGGTTCCAATAGGGTTTAGGTTGAGGTGTTACAATGGATCCCTATCTTGAGCCACTTTAATATCATTAATCAACAGTGACTTCACCGGAAATTGGGCTATCAGAGCCTGGTTACGATCCTGGGATTCCAAATCTAACTCATACCCAAATCAACTAACTCCCTCATCTCACGGATCATGGGTCTCCTGATAACCGAGATGTGAGTTAGACTGCTTATAGACTTCTAGCTCAATGCATCAGCTACTACATTAGCTTTGCCCGGATGATAAAGGATCTCACAATCATAATCCTTAAGCAACTCAACTCATCTGTGCTGCTGGAGGTTCAGATCCTTCTGTTGAAATATATACTGTAAACTTTGTGGTCAGTATATATCTTACATTTAGATCCATACAGACAATGTCTCCAAATCTTCAGTGCAAAGACCATAGCTGCCATCTCTAAATCATATGTCAGATAGTTCGCTTCATGCTTCTTTAACTGACGAGAAGCATAAGCAATCACTCTCCTATTCTGCATCAATTCACACCCCAATCCAATTCGAGAAGTATCACAGTATACAGTAAACTTCTCACCCTCTACTGGTAATGCCAACACTAGAGCACTTATGAGGCAGGACTTTAAAGTCTGAAAACTGCTCTCACACTCATCAGTCCACAGATAACGCTCCTATTTTCGCATCAGTTTAGTTAATGGAGCTTTAATCCTAGGTAAATCCTTCACAAACCTCCTGTAATACCCTGCCATACCCAGAAAACTGTAGACTTCAGAAATACTAGTAGGCTGAGGCCAATTCGCAACTGCTTCTATCTTATGAGGATCCACTTTAATATCATCCTTACAAATCACATGCCCCAGAAAGCACACTTCAGTTAGCCAAAATTGGCATTTAGATAGCTTAGCATACAACTGATGCTCTCGAAGTATCTGCAACACAATCCTCAGATGCTCTGCATGCTCCTTCTCACTCTTGGAATATATAAGAATGTCATCAATAAACACTATGACAAACTTATCCAGGAATGACCTGAACACCCTGTTCATCATATCTATAAATGCAGTCGGTGCATTAGTCAACCTGAATAGCAACACTAAGAACTCATAATACCCATATCGGGTCCTGAAAGTAGTCTTAGGTACATCACCCTTCTTAATCTTCAATTGGTGATACCCAGATCTTATATCAATCTTCAAGAAATAACTAGCACCCTGCAACTGATCAAACAGGTCATCTATCCATGGCAACGAATATTTGTTCTTCACTGTCACCTTGTTCAGCTGCCTGTAATCAATATACATCCTCAAGGTGCCATCTTTCTTCTATACAAACAGCACCTGAGAACCCCAAGGAGAACTACTCGGTCTAATGAATCCTCTATCCAATAACTCCTGCAACTACACCTTTAATTCTTTTAGTTCTGCCAGTGCCATTTTGTAAGGAGGAATGGAAATAGAATCGGTGCCTGAGTACACCTCAATCTCAAACTCAATCTCCCTATCCAGGGGTAATCCTGGAAACTCTTTCGAAAACACATCAGGAAACTCTTGAACTACAGGTATCTAATCAAGCTCTATAGAAGACTTCTGCACATCTATCATATGGGTCAGATACGCTGAACAACCTTTCCCAATCATCCTCCTAGCCTGGATAGCAGAAACCGGATTAACTCTAAACTCTTGTCTATCACCCAGAAACTCAAACTCTGGCTGCCCTTCAGGCTGAAACTTAAACTTCTTCTCATAACAATCAATAACTGCCCTAAAATAACATCTAGCTCTAACACAGGCAGTTCAATCAAATCAACTTGCAATATATTATCATCAATTTTAATCACACAGTCAGGATAGTAATAGTCCACATCAATACTCTCACCCATCGGGGTAGCAATCACTAAAGGCACATGCAACAATTTTCTTTCCTTATTCAATTTAGGTGCAAACTAAGGTGACATAAAGGAATATGTAGCACCAGAATCAAATATGGCATCAGCAATTTAATTCTGAATTAGAATAGTACCTATAACCATATTGTTTGATCTCTGTGTCTCTTGGGTATTGACTGCAAATACTCTACCCTGATCTCTAGCTGCTGGGAGCCTATCCCTCTCTACCTCAGCCTCTACCGGAAGCCTCTCTGACTACATTTTGACTCATCTATACTGTAGGCTGAGAAATGGAAGCAGATGGCTTCTGCTCACCCTGCATAGGACATCTATTAACATAGTGACCATGCTGCCACATTTCAGGCAGGCACCAGACTGACGCCAGCACTCCCCTCCATGCCTCCGTCCATAGAAACCACAAATAGGTACACTAGGCATTTGTGCAGCTGGTCTAGAGGAACCCTGAGAATATGCAGGTGTTAACTGTACCACTGGTGGTCCCCTACTCTGAACCTTCCTCCTCTAACTACCAGATGAAGGTTGCTGATCAAATCGAGGCACTGGCTCTACCTATCTAGGCTGGGAGCTACTATTCCCCTCCTACTCTGTGACCCTAGTCATCCTTTCCTCTTCTGATCTCTCTTAGCCCTCTCTGCCTTATAATTTTCTTCCATTTGAGTAGCTTTGTCAATAACTGTAGTCAAAGATGCAAACTCTGTAGCCAATAGAGCATTATGAAGTGAAGCATGTAATCCTCTCCTGAACCTGCTGATAAGATCATCCTCAGTAGGAACAATGTGAGTAGAATACCTACTCAGCCTGATGAACTCCTCTACTGATCTATCCCCCTGCTCTAACTGCTCAAAATGAATCAGATTCCGGGTCTTCACTCCCTCTGTAATAAATTTATCAATCAAACCCTGTCAAAACTCAGCTCATGTGGGTGGATGCTCACCATATACAGCCTGGGCTCCATCCTCCTCGAAAACAAAGTCCAAGCCTTCCCCTTTAATAATAACCCAACCAACTCTACAGCTCTAAGCTCAGAACAAGGTAGTCTCCTAACTACCTTCTCAACTTCCTCTAGAAAATCTATTAGATCACTACCTCTATCGCCCCTGAACTCTGGCAAGTTTAGCTTTAGAAAGCTAAACATGGACACTCCACCCTCCTCAATAACTCGGCGGCCTCCCTGTATAGCAGGCTCCTCAGGAACTACAATTGGCTGCACAGGAGCTAGTGCAACTGGCACTGCCTATGGTGCAACAGGTGGGGGCACTACTGCTGGAACTGGTGGTGGCGATACATTCTGACGTTCCCACCTCAAATCTACCAATTCCCTAAGTAACTCCATCATCCCCCTCATCATCTCTACTCTCCAGGGATCATTGCCCCTCTCTGTATCCTCTGTAGTCCGTCGAGATCTGGATGGACCCTCTGAAACTGAGAACTCTCTGACTAACGACTCATTGGAGGCTACCTCTACCTCCCTGGTATCTCTATCCTTATCATCAGATATCTCTGTAATTTGTTAAGAAAAACAGGAAATGTACTCAGTATACCACAGAAATGCAGAATACTTGCTCATATCAGACGAATACAGCAAAAGACGACATAGAAATTCCTATTCTCCATGGTTTACTTAATTCTACCCATTCTATACTTAATCACTATTCCTCTGTAATTTAGGTACTATTCATCTATAACTTATGCTATGATGTCTGTAACCTAGAGCTCTAATACCATCTCTGTCACGACCCATTTTTTGGATCGTGATGGTCTAAGGATGCGGGAGATGCCAATGGCGACCGACACTCGTAGAACCCAGTATCATATGTAATATCTATAACCATCAGTTTATTATTCATTTTACTTAGTTGCTATTCATTCTACAGTTCTATAAATTTATCTGTAATTATGCTGTTGGTTGTAACATCCATCATCATATAATATATCAATACTCAAATATCATATAATATTATATACACATGTTCATATCCTAACTATCCCATACATACCTCTTGGAGCAGCTAGATTATGAACATCAAAATACAGTACTCAGAATAATTACATCAATATCAAAAAGTGCAGAGATCCACAGAGAGTCTGAAAGAAGATTTTGCTATCTATTCAGTACCTAAAATGGGAGACAATAGAAAGAGGGTGAGTATATAAGATACTCAGTGAATCTATATGCATCGCCAATGAATATGGTTTGGATAAATCTCAAATGGTAACAATAATGACAACAATTAATATAATCAGATTACAGAATCAATATCAAAAATGATAGAATGGTCAATAGTCATATCAAAGGAAAGGGTGTAATATGGAAAGACAGATAAAGGGACATAATAGTATGGACTATATGTAAATATACAGTCTCCAGTAGTATCAGTATCAGTAAGCATAAGACTGATCAAGCCTTATGGCTAAGACCATAACCCTTCCCAACTAGGGAATCAGTAATCAATATACACATTGCCGACAGTATGTACCCACTATCCTGTCGGAGCGGCATCTCTGTCAAGCCATATTAGGGTCAATATAAGAATGAAACATATCAATAGTGTCACGACCCAATTTTAGACCATGACGGTCCTAGGGTACAGGTAATGCTTAGACAACCAGTACCTCGAAGAACCCATGCTTTTACTTTAACTTTACTTTTACAATCATTACTTAACCTGTGATACATTTTAGGTGATAATTTTTTTTTAAAACATCATAAAAATCTTACAGAAAAATTGACAGAGTTTCCTTTATAACTCTGACTTAAGCTATCCGTAAAACATAAAAATTGCACTTCCAATATAACATACATCCCCTTTTATCCTCCATTAGTCAATCAGAACTCAATATGCACTTCAATATTTGCATTCATAACTCATATCATATATACATCATATAAATCTCTCATATCATATATATGTACATCATTAACATTTTCATATCATAACTGGTTATCATTTTGATCATTTTAAACATTATACTCTTAGCCAATCCAAGTCCTATATACATTATATACCAAGGAACTTCTATACACAAGAGTGACCTCAAATACATACATCTGTAATCCAAGGCTGAAGATAATGTTGCCAATGGATGTCTGCCTCACTGAGGTCCTGAAAACATATAACCACTGAGGGGTGAGTATAAGATTATACTCAGTGAGTCAATATATATATGAGTATGCAATATTATTCATGACAAGTCACATCTATCCGTTAATGATCTGTAAATATGAATATTGGTGATAGCATGATGAAATACATATCATGAACCATAATGCATATAATATAATAGGAGCCTGTAACATATCATATCGTATCATATAATAAACTGTTACTTCACTTCTCTTCCATCACATATCCATCCAAACATACCATTTCCAACCAATCACACCATGGCATAGGGAATTTACCCCTCCCTAGTAGAGGTCATAACATATATCTGTGTACACAACCGATGGTTTATTTCTACACCATCAAAGTAGTCCTGTTATAACATATTATATGCAAATGTCTCATATAGCATGAACATATCAATATAAGTCTCAAATATGACTTTAGTGATAATAAATAATATCATAAGAATCAAAAGAGTAATATATCTCAATATCAAATTTTTGCCCGCCGGGGCCCAGTTGCGCCAGCGCAACTCACACCTCTAAATTACTGGTCCGTTTCTCATTTTTCAGGCACTTTCTGGTTTGCCTTGAAACCAATGTTTCGATGGCATTTTATTTAAATAAATCATAAATACATATATATAATAAAAAAATGGGCTTGATTTGATATCAAAAGGCCTTTCAGAATGGATTTTATAGCAATTCAAAGTTTAGGTCAGTTTTAGGTATTTCGGCAGAGCTATTTTAGGTCATTTTAGCAAAACTGCCCAAAAATGGATCATTAATGGTTTTCAATCAAAGATATTATTTCATATGCATAAATGCATGACTTATGAATGAATAATATATGAATCATATATATGGACTCACCTCTTAGCAAAACTCCAAAATTTTTCAGCAGGCCTAATTGGCTCGAGACTCGCTGTCAACGGCCCTTATTTGGGAACTTTCTCCTATAACAACCAAATTACTCTGGTAAGACTTATACTCATTACTATCCATATCAAAACATATATTAAATCATATCAAGGCATATTAGCACACATAAACACATATTCATCATTAAAATGCTAAGTTATGAACTTCCAAACACTTAGCTCAATATTTCATACTAAACATACATCAAATTTCAAGTATGATTTCCAATCACTTATCTCATTCAACCATTTCACATTTGAACTTATACATTTCAATCATTCATGCCATTATACTATATTCAAACCTTACTTTTTCAATTGCATTAACCTAACACCTTAAAGTAACAAAGTCAATATAGTTCCACCTTAATGGAAACCATTCTATTCATCCATTTTTCAACGCCAATCAAACATACAACATTTATATACACCGAATGCATAGCATTCATTCATATATACCTATCATTTATCAAAAGCATCATTCATCATTAAGCTCTTCAAAGTTTCAGCCAAATCATGATTTCCTCCAAATGAGTTTCTTTCAATCAATTAATCATCAATTCATGTTAATTACATCAAATACACATCATTCATACCTTTAAACCTATTAAACACCAAAAATCAAACACCATTTTCCAACACCATCATTTCGGCCAAAGTGAAACCTTAACAAAAAGGATTTGTTTTAATCTTTTAACCATAAATTCATATCATACACATCAATTAAACATCATTTAAACCAAAAGAATCATCAAAACATCACTTTGATTCAAAGTTCTTCCTATTAGGGTTTCATTCCATCTTTTTGAATTTCATTCATCCAAAATATGATTTGAACACTAATAAACATCAAAGAATACCTATAATCATATTTGAATCAAAAGAATCACAAAACCATTAACTTACCAAAAGTTCTTCAAAATCTTCAAAGCTTTGATTCTTAGCTTTTTCTAGTTTTTCCTTGAAATCTAAGGTTATATTTGTGTTTAGGCTAATAGAATTAACTAGTTTCTATCTAAAAATGGAAGAAAAGCATAAGATTTGGTTTTGTTCAAGTATGGCCGAAACATAGTGGAGAAGGAGAGAGAAAATTCTGAATATGAAAAGGCTAAGAAAGATGACAATGGTGAAGTGGTGGGAAAAATCTAACTAAATATCAAAGGCTTGATTCCATACATTAGGTTTATGATAGAAATGGTGAAACTTATTCATCCAACCATCCATTTCTTCATCATTTCATCCAATGGTTAGATTTAATCAAGTCTAAAATGATGCCATAGGATTGCATACACCATATAATTCCATATCTTAAAGGAAAAGACCAAACTACCCTTAGTTCAAATGAAGCACCTCAATCGAGCAGCTTGCCGGGCATTATTTTCAACCTGGTTTAATTCTCCAACAAAACTTCAACTAAATTAAATATCATCATTTTCATGTCCTAATATTCTTTTCTACCTTTAAATATCATGTTAATTTCCATAAAACTCGAAGGGGGTGTGAAATGACCATTTTACCCCCAGTTCACCAAAAACTGAATTTTTCCTGATTTCTTCCTAACAGCCTTTAAAGCACTTTTACACGTGTGAAACTTCCTAAAACATGCATAAACATTTAATTTAAACATAAACATGCATTAATATATAACTTTCAAACATAACAAACATTTCCTAGGTTTGCCCTTTAAAGCTTAAGTTCAAAGCTTTAAACTGAGGTGTTACAAATTGATACCATTATGTAACAATGGTATCACCAATATCAATAATCTCAATATCAATCAATTCAAGTGACAATTTGATTAAAGGAATATCAATAGACAATAGGTAAGCAATAGAAATTGGTTTGGTAAACAACAAATATATGGAACAAAGATAGGTTATACATTGGTAAATGAAAGGCACAATAGGTATGTCAATGTAATACCTTAGGAAGTTATAACTTATATGCATGATTCAATTCTCAGTATATGGTTTAAAAGTATTGAAATGATGGGAAATAATTTTAGAGACACAGTTAGAAAGCGAATAAATTACTTTTTTGGAAATCGGCGGTGTCGGGAACATTGCCGAGAAATTAGCTGTTCGGTCAACAGATGAATTTTTTATTCTAACCAGGGGGTAAAAGATCATATAAATGCATGTGTAATTTTGGTAAAAAGAAAGAGATGAAAAACATCTAAGAACACTGAAAAAGTAACCAATGGCAAAACAGTAAATAAATGAAACTTCAAGGTGAATAGAGGAAATTGGTCCGTCTGAGTTTCATAATGGTTCTGAAACTATTTTTATAAATAAGTATGAATTAAAATAATCCTTTTGATTCTCCACTTTGAAATCTAAATTCGGACAAAATTGTCAGAATAAATTTCAGAAGAAGTTGGGGTCAAAGTATAATTACTTGAAAGTTTAAGGACCAAAATGAAATTTACCATTATGATTTAATATAAAAGCAACACTTAGTTAAATTTGTATCATCTTCTTCTTCTCTTCATATGGTGACCGAACCTTCCTTGCCATTCTTCCTCCATTTCTTCTTCAATTTACAACTAAAAAAATTCGTAGAAAACTTGAAATCCAACCTTGATTCAACCATTTCCATCCATTTCTCACTTGGAAAGCTAAAGGAAATCAAGAATCTTGGACTTCATCAATTCGGCTACTTCATCCATTTTAGGTAACCAATTGATTTGTTTGATTTTATTTTTTATTTAGATGATTTGGACATTGAATTGAATGAGTTTTAGGTTAGATTGCATCAATTGATGCATTTGGATAGAAATCCCTCATTTGCTAATTCTAATTGAAGTTGCATGATTGAACTTGATTAATTATACATACTTTGTATTGTTTAAGCTTAGAATATATTAATTGGAGACTATTAGATGATTAATTGATGGTTATTTTGGTGTAGAAAACAAAGATTATACAAGTTGCCATATTTGCCTCCTTTGAAGCTTTTGGGTGGAAATCAATTTTTCAAAGCAATTGGAAGCCTTAGGTGAGTTATATATGCATCATTTAACATGTCTATTGCCTTAGAATTGAAATTGGAAACCATATGAAATTGCCCCACTTTGGCCGAACCATGTTTACTATTCATTAACTTTGGTTTTGTTTGATTTTCTTTGAAATACCTATGCCAATTTGATGCCTTAAATGTTGTTTAATATTGTATCTTTGATGCCTATTGTGTTGCCTACAATGTGAGCTTGTTGTTGGTTGAATTGGGCATGCCAACTTTGCACCAAACCCTAACTTAATGGCTTGCCCTTTTATGACCACAATGTGTTTAATGATTTGCCTAGTTGTAATTCCATAGGCCTATCACATTTTTCCTCCATAGTCTATACTGATATTACTAGAGACTATATGTTTACATATAGTCCATCCCTTTATCTGTATTTCCATATGATACCGAACCTATGATATGCTTATTGACTATTTTGTCACCATCTATTATTGATCCTGTAAACTGTTCATATTGACCTATTGATATCATTGTTCCATATGTTACCATTATATTTATTGGCAATGCATATAGATTCATTGAGTATATTATATACTCACCATTTTCTCTATTTAACCATTTCAGGAGAGGAATAGATTGCATAATCCCATCTTCAGACATTCTAGGATTTCTACTTACTATCAATTAATGTAAATATTATATAACTTGTATTTTGGTGTTCATGTTCTAGCTGCTCCATGGGGTATGTATGGGTTTGTTAGGATATAAACATGTATAGATATGATGTTTATGGTATATGATGTTAATATGATATGTTTTAATGATTGTTATAGCCAACTGCACTAAATTATAGAAAGAATTACATAATGACAGAATGAATGGTAATTAAGTAAAATGAATTATAATTTGATGGTTACAGATTATGCATGTGATACTGGGTTCTACGGGTGCCGGTCGCCATTGGTATCTCCCGCATCCTAGGACCATCTGTGAACACTCATTTTTACACCCCTCGGACTTGCATCGACCCGAACGACATTCTTCGGAACCGAACCCGCACCCAGATGGACCCGGAATAGCCTCAGAACGAAGTCGGGCCACTGGTGCCACCTTCTAGGCTTGGCATTACCGCCAGAGGGGGGTGGCGGCGGCAGCCGCCAAGCATAAAGGTGACAGCATGGCTCCTTGCCGCGGCTGCCGCCCTCCCTCAGGGCGTGTGCCACTAAGGCACTGGGGCGGTGCCTCCACCCCCTTCTGGCGGCAGTGCCTCCTCTTTTCGGCGGCAGTGATGATTTTCATCCGATTTTCTGTGAATCCCACATCGAAAATTGATGGGATTCGACCCCTGGAGCTCCTATTATAAGTATAGGGCCTCCCCCACCTTCCAGACAAGAACAACGAAGGAATAACAGCCAGAAACACGCCAAGACTAGCAAAAAAGCAAGGAAAAAAGACAAGAAATCATTTTCGTCACTAGATTTCGTCTTTTTTCCTCTC
>CANXYC010375960.1:0-13407 GCA_948193065.1 Aleurites moluccanus
TGTAGTTCTACCATGTAATTTGATAGTGTTATTCGATTGTGAGCACTTCTGTTCTTGTAACCATAACCATTTGATATTTTCTCACCCATGTTCTTTGGATTGACCTTTCCTTTGGAATGATGTATTTCTTTTATATTGCATATTCATATCTTACTGAGTTGAAGGTTCACTCCTCTTATGTGGATTTCAAGTGATAGTGTAGCTCGTGAGGGAGCTAATATAGAAGATCAAGCTTCTTGATTCATTCCTCCAAGAAGTCTCCATGTAATCACTTTATATGTTCTAAATGACTTGGTCATTCTTCCTTGGACTAAACTCATATGAAACCTATTTGTTAACTTGAATGAATTCATGAGTATATGTTGATGGTCTTGTGACCAATATGATTCTTGTGAAATCCAAGCTATATGACCCATGATATGTATATGTATAGAACGCTTTTCCCAATGAGAGTAAATTCATTGGTCCATTGTGCACTTTGGGAACCTAGCTGATAGGGTTTTTATCAGTGTTCCACCTAGAGGGGATCATAAGCTCTAGGCATATGCTCGACCAAGCATATATATTACGATAAGGTAGCAAGGCTATTAATGCATTCTGTTACGATAAGGTAGCAAGTCTACTGATGCGTTCTGATGATAACAGTTTTACATATGATTTGACAATACTATTCGATTGTGAGCACTTATGTTCTTGTAAGCATAACCTTATGAAACTTCGATCCCCATGTTCCTTTGGTTTGATCTTTGCATTGCATGTTTATATCTTACTAAGTTAAAGACTCACTCCTCTATTATGGATTTCACGTAATAGTGTAGCTTGAGAGGGAGCTAACATAAAAGACAGAGCTTCTTGATTCATTCCTCCAAAAAGATTCTATGTAATTCTTTTGATGAATATTATTTTGTATTATGATATTTATATGTATGAGGAGTATACTCTAGAGCTCCATAGTTAGATGTTGAGGATGATATTATTTTGATGTCTGAATTTATACATTACGGGTTGCCTTTGTTCCTTATTGATGTGGGATGTATCTTTTGATCGGTAAGAAACAAAAGAAAATTGTATGACGATGTACGGAAATGCATGAATGATGATTATATGATTCATAGAAATAAGTATACATGATGATAACTATGTATGATGTGGATATATGTTATGTATGAGATCCAGGATATGAGCTTCTATGGGTTTATGGTGGCCTTAAGCCTACTCTTGCCTTAGGACCATTGTACCACTAGAGTCGGAGTGTGACAGCTTCTACCAAAGCTTAAGGATCCTAAAAGTTTCTCCATTCCATGCACCATTAGAGAAATTGAAGGCTCTAAATGACTTGGGTGTGAGTATTAGTTTGATGCTGCTCATTATTTGTGAGAAGATGGGCTTTAAAAAATTGAAACCAATCAAAATGACATTGCAATTGGTGGATCAATAAGTTAAGCATCCGATTGGGACTATTGAGAATGTGTTGGTTAAGATAGCAAAGTTCTACATCCTAGTGGATTTTGTTATTTTGGAATGGAAGAGGATGTAGAAGTTTCATTGATTCTCAGGAGACCACTATTGGCAACTACTGGAGCATTGATTGATATGAAGCAAGGGAAGTTGTCCTTAAGATTGGGAGATGAGGAAGTAGTATTCAACATAGAGAAGGCATCGAAGTATCCAAATTTCACCAACAATTGCTTTAGTGTTGACATTATCGATGAGTTGGTTCAAGAGGTGTTAGTCACACCCCAACTCCAATGGTGCGACGGTCCTAGAGCAAGGGTAGGCTTAAGGCCACTATAAACCCGTAGAACTCCCATATGCTGGATCTCATTTATATTACACATTCATATTAAATATAGATATCATACAATAATCATTTCTATGATTAATATAAGCATAATTCATATCTTTTCTTTTTATATCATTTCATAAATTTTCTCTTGTTCCTTACTGATCAAAAGATGTATCCCATATCACTAAGGAACAAGAGTAACCCAATAAATCATACATCAAAATATTACCATCCCTAATAACTAATTACGGAGCTCTAGAGTATACTCCCAATACATATTGTGTCATAATACCATACAATGAATATACATAATCATATTTCAAAAATAATTACAATAAAGGCTTCTTGGAAGAATGAGTCAAGAAGCTTGATCTTCTCTATTAGCTCCCTCACGAGCTACACTATCACTTGAAATCCATAAAAGAGGAGTGAGCCTTCAACTCAGTAAGATATGAACATACAGTAAGAAAGACACACATACACACACACATACACACACACACACACACATATATGTATATATATATATATATATATATATATATATAATCCAAAAGAAATATCCATTTCAAAAACATGGGTAAGAATCAGAATGTGGCTAGGCTTACAAGAAATATGAGTGCTCATAATCAAATAGCACTATCAAATATCATGGTAGAACTACAGAGTGCATTAGTAGCCATGCTACCTATCACAACAGAGCGCATCAGTAGTCCTTGCTACCTTATTGCAAATGCATGCTTGGTCAGGCATACGCCTAAAGCTCGTGGTCCCCTCTAGGTGGAACACTGGTACAGTAACCCTACCAGCTAGGTTCCCAAAGTGCACAATGGACCAATGAATTTACTCTCATTGGGAAGAGCGTTCTATCCATAGGGTCATGTGGTTTCAATCTCATAAGAACATATTGGCCGCAAGACCATCAACATATATCATAATTTCAATCAAATTTAATAAGTAAGAAGCAATTAGGAATCATGTGAACTTGATCCAAGAAGATTGACCAAGTAACTTACATTATATACATATATATGGTAATCACATGAACAAGTGGGAAATCTCGGAATTTAGGATATCACAATTTTCAATTAATAGCTCAATGATATAATATCAAATATGCAAGAATCATATGGTTTAACATTACCAATATTCGGTCATATCATCTCAAAGAAATAATAAACAAATGCAATGTTCATACTTACCTCTTACACAATTTTATCTCTCGAATTTCCTTTAACAGATTGCCCACAATGATCTCCTCAATTTCTTTGGTTTTCTTCTCCAAAAAAATTTCCCCAAATATATAAAATTAGGGTTTTCCTAACTCAATAATATTTAACATGATTTCTGAATATTTAACCATCTTAGAGTTTCTATTCTTAATTCCCATCATCAATTTAATTCATCTCTTAAAGAAAAATCTGTATTTAATTCGAATTTACTATTCATGACAGTCCATAAATTCTAATTCCTCCAACATTAATTACAATGTATTACCTTAAAATGCTTGTAATAAATTTCTTACACCCGTAATTAAATATTCTGACCATCAGAATTTATTAATCTAACAAGAATTGACATTTGAAGAAAATTTACCTTGTTTCTCTGAAAACTGATTTCCTGAAATATTCTGCTTGAATATGACAATTGATGCCTTATAATATGCTAATCTAGAGATCTAATGAATTAATTTTGAATATTAATGCCTTAGACAAGAAATGGAACAAATCAGGAAAAGACGGAAGAAGAATGAAGAAAGAAGAAAGAATAATCGTGAAGAAAACACTACTGGCTACTGGGTTAAATAGGCCACTACCCAAAATCCTGCTCGCCAGCTCGCCTCGCCAACCTGCCTCGGCAATGCTACCTCGTATAAGCCAACTAGCCATTCTAGCTCGTACTTTCCAGCTTGCCAAACTGATCCAGCAATGCCACTTCGCAACAGCCAGTTCTCGAATCCCACTTCGCGTAACCAGCTCGCAAATGCCACCTCGCGAACTCTTCCTCCCATATGCCGCCTCGCAGATGCCGCCTCACAGATGCCACCTCACCTCTTCGCCAACTCGCTTTGCCTATCTACCTTTTTGCTAAACTCTACTCTCGAATTGCCACCTCGCATATTCCCTTTTCGCATAATACCTCTTCGCATAATGCCACCTCGCCTTTCCTCTTTGCCAAATCTCACTTCGCCAAACCTCACTTTGCATATGCCACCTCGCATATGTCTCTTCGCCAATTGCCACTTCGGTAATCTCTCTTTTCCACTTCGCTACTTCACATTGCTAGCTCGTAAAATGCCAGCTCGCATTTTACCGGCTCGCCATAACTAGATCCTACTGAGCTAAAACTCTTCCTCGACAACTTATACTTAATTAGCTCGCAAATGAGCTATAAACATCCAAACTTCCTAATTCTTTTTGTTACTTAAAATAGACATATAGAGGCTCAACATATCCAATATTCAATTCACAAAGGCAATTACACAGACCATGGTGACTTTCCAAAAGTCACCCAGACATACTGCTCAAAATCTATCCGAACAGACCTAAGAAAATCCACTCTCCACTAAGATATACTTATCCAAAATTCCTGAAATTTTACAGCCAACAACACAACACACAAAGGAACAATTCTCATGTTTACACCTTTCATTCCCAGAAAATTCAAACATACACAATATTTCCTGCAGAGATACTAAACCAGACATGTCCTGCTCAAAGAGGCTTAACTCCTCACACACACAGAATTTTACCAAGCCATTTAACATTATTAAAGATGATACATAGAGACACAACTTTTATATTTTACACTTTACCATATTATTTCTTTAAGATCATGGAATCAGTCTTACAAAATCCTACAACCAGAAATTTACTGCATCTTCTCAAAACATTCTCATCTTTAATTAATTTAAATTCATCAAATGTACAATAAATAAAATACAACAAAATGGAAGATATTACATTCTTCCCCCCTTAAATAAATTCATCCTTGAATTTATAATAATCTTCCTCAAGCATGAAATAAATGGGGATATTTATCTTGCATGCTTCGCTCACTTTCCTATGTACACTCTTTCATAGCTTGGTTTCTCCACAAAACCTTAACCATTGGTATCTCCTTATTCCTTAGCTTCTTAACCATTCGATCCACAATGGAAATTGGAGTTTCTTCATATGTCAAATCCGGTTGGAGGTCCACTTTTGGCACTTGTAGCACATGAGAAGGATCAGTAACATACTTTCGAAACATCGATACATGAAATACCGAATGCACCTTATCCATTCTAGGAGGCAATGCCAACTTGTATGAAACCTCCCCATCCTTGCTCAAAATCTCAAAAGGTCCGATAAATCTTGGAGATAGCTTGCCTCTCTTGCCAAAATGTAAAACTCCTTTCATTGGAGAAATCTTTAGAAATACAAGATCCCCAATGGAAAACTGAAGATCCTTCCTCTTCGGGTCGGCATAACTCTTTTGTCGACTGAAAGATGTCTTCAATCTTTCTCGGATCAGTGGAACCTTTTCTGAAGTATATCGTATCAACTCCGGTCCATCGATATACTTTTCTCCAACTTTATCCTAACACAATGGAGATCTGCACTTCCTTCCATACAAAGCTTCATAAGGAGACATCTGAATCGTGGAGTGATAGCTATTGTTGTAGGCAAACTCTATCAAAGGCAAATGAGCATCCCAATTTCCTCCAAAGTTTAGAATGCACATCCTCAGCATATCTTCTAGAGTTTGGATGGTCCTCTCTGATTACCCATCTGTTTGTGGATGGAAAACTATGCTGAAATCAAGCTGAGTACCCAGACATTCTTGCAATTTCTGCCAAAACCTCGAGGTGAACTGAGTACCTCTACCTGAAATAATCGAAACTAGAACTCCATGAAGTTTGACAATCTCATCCACATAAATCTGGGCATACTGAGAAGCTCTATAAGTCATCTTGACTAGCAAGAAATGGGCCGACTTAGTTAATTTATCCACAATGACCCATATTGAGTCATAGCCCCTTGAAGTTCTTGGCAAGCCAACCATAAAATCCATAGTCACCCTCTACCATTTCCATTATGGTAATGGCAACTCTTGAAGTAATCCTGATGGTTTTTGATGCTCAAACTTGACTTGCTGACAAGTTAGGCATTTGGATACATATTCCGCAACATCTCTTTTCATTCCACTCTACCAATATGAATTCTTGATGTCATGGTGCATCTTTGTTGCACCTGGATGCACATTATACTTAGCATAATATGTTTCCCTAAGAATCATATCTCTCAACCCTTCAACTGCTGGAACACATAGCCTGCTACCATGCCTTAACAAGCCATCGTCCACATTAAATCCGGGAGCTTTTTCTGATCCCACATCATTCTTTATCTTCACCAACTGATGGTCTTTATCCTGAGCTTCTCTAATTTGATCTATGAGAACCGGCTTGGCTTGGAAGTTTGCCAAAAGCACTCCTGAATCTGACAATTCCAAACTGATTCCCATATCATGCAATCTTTGCACTTCCCTCACTAAAGGCCTTCTACTCACTTGAATATGGGCTAAGCTCCCCAAAGACTTCCTGCTCAGTGCATCAGCTACAACATTAGCTTTCCCTGGATGATATAAGATTTCACAGTCATAATCCTTAAACAATTCAACCCACCTTCTCTGCCTAAGGTTAAGATCTTTTTGTTGGAAAATATACTTCAAACTCTTATGATTTGTGAAAATCTCACACTTTTCACCATACAGGTAGTGTCTCCAGATCTTCAATGCAAACACTAATGCAACCATCTCAAGATCATGAGTTGGATAATTTATCTCATACTTCCTTAACTGCCTAGAAGCATAGGCTATTACCCTTCCATGCTGCATAAGCACACAACCGAGTCCCACTCTCGATGCATCACAATACACCGCATATCCTCCTTCACCCGACGACAAAGCTAAAACAGGTGTCGTGGTGAGACAAGTCTTTAACTTCTGGAAGCTCTCTTCACATGCATCCGACCAGATGAATTTAATTTACTTCTGGGTAATCTTGCTCAAAGGAGCTGCAATTTTGGAGAAGTCTTGAACAAATCTCTTGTAGTAGCCTGCCAAACCCAAGAAACTTCTGACTTCTGAAACATTCGTGGGTCTAGGCCAGCTAAGAATTGCATCAAACATACACAGTATTTCCTACAGAGATACTAAACCAGACAGGTCCTGCTCAAAGAGGCTTAACTCCTCACACACATAGAATTTTACCAAGCCATTTAACAGAATTAAAGATGATACATGGAGCCACAACTTTTATATTTTACACTTTACCAGATTATTTCTTTAAGATCATGAAATCAGTCTTACAAAATCCCGCAACCAGAAATTTACTGTATCTTCTCAAAACATTCTCATCTTTAATTAATTTAAATTCATCAAATGTACAATAAATAAAATACAACAAAATGGCAGATATTACAGTGTTTGAGAAAAAAAATACTTTGAAGATGTTCTTGAAGCTTATCTAGTCAACAACGCAACTATAAAGGACGACAAAGTAGAGGTAGCTGCATATGTTTATGTATTGGAGGTGACCACACCTATGCCATTTCATAAAAGGTTTGGTTTTGAAGAAATAGGTAAAGGTGGATCACTTCCTCATCCTTCAGTTGAGCAAGCTCCAACTCCTGAGCTAAATCCTCTCCCCCTTAATATTGAGCTCAAACCAAAATGGTAGGACCCATTTAAAGTGGCAAAAATCTGTCCTTATGAAGATATTGAAAGTTTAAATGAGACTTCTGACAATTTTAAGATTAATGGACAACGTCTCATGTCATATTTCATAGGATATATTGCACCAAAAGGAATCTTCTATTCCTTGTTTGATCCTTTTTTATCAAGGTCTTACCAAAACATCAAGCTATTGACGTTTAAGAAGCGCTTCTTGGGAGGCAACCCATATTCTAAACTTTAAATAACTTATTTTCTTTTATTTTCTGTTACTTGTGTGACTAACCCCTTATATTTCTTTGAGATTATTTCTTAATGTTTTAGAGGAAGCAAAGAAATAGAATGCACATCAAGTGTAAAAATATGGATTCTTTAAGATGAAGTATTTCCTTCTTTTATTTTTCTCTTTGACATTGAGGATAATATCAATAACAATTATGGGGGGAGTTTTAGTTTGTCTTTATTTTTATGAATACCAATAAATGTGCTTGTGTTGAATAATTGATGAAGGCCAATGATATATTATAATTGATATTTATGAATAATTTATTGAAATATTTTAGGTTGAGCAACTATTTGAGATAAAAAAAAATTTATTTCATTAAAGTTGTATTTTGATGAGTTTTGAAGTAAATTGATTACATTGAAATTGTGTGTGCTTACTTAGAGAGGGCTTCTACACAATTTATATCTTCATTTGTCTCACCTGTCTTAGAATATTTTTGTGAACTTTTGAAGAAAAAGTTTGAATTTACTTTGAAAGAAATATATGATTTAGGCATTGTTTGTTTAATCTTTGAGCCTTCTATTAATTTTTAACTTTCTTTTCTTTCTATTAATAACCTTATTAATTCCTTACCCTTTTTGTGAGATAATAATGTTAAGTTTAGATTTTTTGTTAAAAAAGCTTATTTGAGTAATGAATAGGGAAATTTTGAAGTTCTTACTAAAACGAAGCTTATGAAGAAATGTGTTATTCTTGTTAAATCAAAAGTACTACTATGTTGAAAAATAAGTATGGGGGAAGCAAGAAAAAAAGAAAAAAAAAAGAAGAGAAAAAAAAAGAATAAAAAGAGAAAATTCATTATTAAATCTTGTTTATCCTTGGAATATTATTGTGGTGGATGAAGAGCTTAAAAGAAGAAATATTTGAAGAATGATGCCTAAAGAGAAATGCTAATACCTTTGAAAAATTTCCTTTATTTAAATTGATGGATCAAAAAGCTTTTAATTATTTTTTTACTTAACATGACTATCTCATTTTTGTTCATTTAGCTTTTTCTTTGGATAGTTAATTTACCCTTATTGACCCCATTACAAGTCTAGTAAAGTCCTATTGATCTCTCTTGATTTGTAAATTTCATTAGTGAAAATTGTTTGTATTAACATGCCTATGAGATTTCTATTTAATATCTTTTGATAAGAGGTATTTAAAGATATTTAGTGTATATATGCCTATCCAAAGTGCAATAATTTATTTGTGATTGGTTTATTGTATAATTATTCAAGGCACAATTAAAATAAGATTTATTTTAAATTTAAGATAGGTGTTTGATTTGAAATTTTTTTGTTACATTATTTCTTGATATTTTGAAGAATTGTTCAACATAAGCATGAGAAAATTAAATATTTTTAGTGTGTATAGTTCTTATTTTGCTTGAAGACAAGCAAATATTTAAGTGTGGAGGTATTTGATGTGTGTTATTTTAGTAGTATTTTTAGGTTAATTTAAATATATTTTATTATGATTTTATTTTATTTTGTGAAGATTTGATATGATTTTGTTTATTTTTGAAGTTTGAAGATATGAAGATATTTGGTTCAAAAATAAAATAAATTTAAAGAAGATTTGCTTCCAAAAACCCATATCATATTTTTACAGAGGTTCGACCTAATTTTTGGATTAAGGAGACACAAAGTCAAAAATCGATACCTGATTTTTTAGTGCACTTGACCCAATTTTTGAAAAGTGACCCTATTTCTGGTAGTTTTTAGGCAAAAATAGATATTTAACTTTCAAAACTTCATTTTTTTAAGAGGGGAAGAGGGAAAAATTTTCTAAGAAGTATAGAGAGGAAAATCGTCAAAAAAAATAAAGAAGAACTTCAAATTGAAGGGCTATCAATCAAAATCAAATCTTGACGAAGAGAAAAGATTTTTCATTCTTAACTCCATTTATTTTTATTTAATTTAATTGTTAGCAATGTTGAACTATTCTATTAATTCAATAAAGTTTTCAATTTATGTTTCAACTATGCTTGGCTAAATTCTTATTCTAAAATTTAGATATATTCAATTGTCTATTTTATGATTCAACTATGATTAATTGATTATCTTGTGCATAAATTAAATTGGTTAATTTATTAATTTAGGATTATAAATGTTTAATAATTGGCCACTATTATACTTTATCTAAGATAACACATAATGGATCGAGAGATGAAGTGTGGTATTAGTTCATTAAACCAATAACCTAAGAGATTGAGTTGCCAAGAGATTGGAACACACTTTAGGGGGTTAGAAATTACTAAAGAACTTAATGGGCTTACATTAATGTAATATCTGTCAATTTTGTTGTAATTTTATTAATTGTATGTTTGAAGAATTATTTAATTCCAAATATGAATGTATGAGAAATCCAGAATTTCTGGTTTCAGTTACAGGATTTTGTGAGGATAATTGCATAATCTTAAAGAAATAATTTGATAAAGTGTAAAACATGAAAGTTATGAGTTTATGTCTTAACTAAAATTCTATAAATTGGCTTGGCAAAATTCTATGTGAGTAATGAGTTATGTTCCTATGAGCAGGACTGGTCTAGTTGGGTATTTCTGCAGGAAGTTTGTGTCTGTTTGGAATTACTAAGAATGACTGAGGCAGATTGAGCCAAAGGTAACATGAAAAATTTTTCTTTATATGTTGTGTTGTTGGCTGTAAAATTTCAGGAATTTTGGATAAGTACATCTCAGTGGAGAATGAAAATTATCAGGATTGTTCGGATGGATTTTAGGGCAATAAGTCTAGATGATATTTAGAGAGTCACCATGGTCTATGTAGTTGCCTTTGTAGTTTAAATTTTTGATATATTGAGCCTCTATATGTCTATATTAAGTGGCAAAAAGAATTAGTAAGTTTGGATGTTTGTAGCTCATTTGCGAGCTGGTTAAGTGTAAGTTGTCTAGGAAAGGTTACAACTTAGCAGAGTCTTGGTGGGGCGAGCCGGCAAAATACGAAGTGGCATTTTGCGAGCTGGCAATGCGAGTTGGCGAAGTGGTGAGGTGAGATTGCCGAAGTGGCAATTAGTAAAGAGGCATATATGAGGTGGCATGTGCGAAGAAGGCTTTGGCGAAGAGGAAAGGCGAGGTGGCATTATTCGAAGAGGGAATATGCGAAGTGGCAATCCGCAAGCAAAGTTTGGCGAAGAGGGAATGTGTGAAGAGGCAATTCGATAGTAGGATTTGGCGAAGAGGGAGATAGGCAAAGCGAGTTGGCGAAGAGGCATTGCCGAGGTGGCATACGCGAGGAAGAGTTCACGAGGAGAGTTTGGCGAGGCAGCATATGCGAGCTGGAATAGTGAAATGGCATTGCCGGATTAGTTTGGCGAGCTGGGAAGTGCGAGCTGAATTTGGCGAGCTGGCATATGCGAGGTAGCTTTGCCGAAGCGGATTGGCGAGTTGGCAAGTGAGATTTCTGGGGCAGTGGTCTATTTAACCCCAGCAACCCAGTAGCGTTTTTCACGATTTTTCCTTCCTTCTTTCTTCGTTAATTTCAGTCTTTTCTCAGATTAGTTTCATTTTATTTTCTAAGGCATTAATACACAAATTAATACATTAGACCTCTAGATTATTCTATTTTAAGGCAGAAATTATCAAATTTAAGCAAGAAATCTCAGGAATTTCAGTTTTGAAGAAATAAGGTAATTTTTCTTCCAAGGTTATTTTCTTTTAGATTTATTTAAGTCTGTTGGTTAGAATAATTAATATTGGATATATAGAATTTATTGCAAGCAATTTGAAGTCATTAATTGTAATTAATGTTAGAGGAATCAAAATTTTGAAACTGTCATGAATAGTAGCATGAACAGTAAATCTGAATTTAATGCAGATTTTTCTTTAAGAAATAATTAAATTGATGGTGGGAATTAAGAATAGAGACTCTAAGATGGTTAAATATTCAGAAATCATATTAAATATTATTGATTTGGAAAAAACCCTAATTTTGAATATTTGAAAAAAAAATTTAGGAGGAGGAAATCAAAATAATTGAGGAGTTGGAATTGAGCAAACTGCTAAAGAAAAATTTAAGAGAAATTGTGTAAGAGGTAAGTATGAACATTTCATTTGTTTTCTTGTTTCTTTGAAATAATATGACCAAGCATTCTTAAATTGTTCATCCATATATATATATAATGTAAATGACTTGATCAACCTTCTTGTATCAAGTTCATATGCTTCTTACTTGTTAAACCCGATTCGAATGATGATATATGTTGATGGTCTTGCGACCAATATGCTTCTTATGAGATTGAAACCACATGACCCTATGGATAGAACGCTATTCCCAATGAGAGTAAATTCATTGGTCCATTGTGCACTTTGGGAGCCCAACTGATAGGGTTTTTATCAATGTTCCACCTAGAGGGGACCATGAGCTCTAGGCGTATGCCTAGCTAAGCATGCGTTCACGTTAAGGTAGCAAGGCTACTGATACGTATGTTATGACATGAGATCAGTTCTATCAGATGAGATTTGATAATGCCATTCTTTGTGGGCATTTTATATTCTAAACAAGAACCATGATTCGATTTGTGATATGATTTGATAGTGCTAATTATTATAAGCACTAATGTTCCTTCAAATAAAAGCTTGTGATTCTCTCATACCTATATATATATATATATATATAAATATACGTACATGACCATGATTTGATATTTATATTCTTGATCTATGATGTTCATATCTTACTGAGTTGAAGGCTCACTCCTCTTCTGTGGATTTCAGGTGATAGTGTAGCTCGTGAGGGAGCTAATAGAGAAGATCAAGCTTTCTGACTCATTCTTCCAAGAAGCCTTCATTGTAAATATTTTGACATATGATTTTGTATATTCATTATATGGTACTATGACACAATATGTATTGAGAGTATACTCTAGAGCTCCGTAGTTAGTCATTTGAGGATGATAATGTTTTGATGTATGAATTGTTACCTTTTGTGTACTCTTATTCCTTAGTGATGTGAGATGCATCTTTTGATTAGTAAGGAACAAGAGAAAGCTATGAAATGATAATGGTAAAGATATGATTGATGTTTAAATGAATTTATAGAAATGATCATTGTATGATATTATATGATGTTATAATTGATATAATTGTGTGCGAGATTTATATATGTAAGTTCTACGGGTTTATGGTGGCCTTAAGCCTACCTTTACCCTAGGACCGTCACACCACTGGAGTTGGGGTGTGATAGAGGTGGTATTAGTGCTCTAGGTTTACAATCCTTAATATAGAAAATAGATAGAGATGCATGAGCACTAGTATAAGTATTGATTAAGATAACTACGGAGCATAGGATCATGTCTCTTCCAATTGTCTCTTCCTTTGATATATATATATATATCTGCGTTAAGTATGCATAGTGAGTATGCTAATGTTTGTTCTTCTTATCAGTATCGAGATGCGTCCACGTCGTGGTAGAGGACGAGGGCGAGGCCGTCCTAGGCGGGAATTTCCTTCCGAAGAGGGTTCAATAGGTGGGGATGAAGGAGATGAGGTTCCTCCTGTGCCACTAGTAGATGTGGCTCATATGGCACATCAGTTAGACCAGCTGCAGAGGAACTATGAGGTATTAGCTGAGTTTGTTACTCAGCAGAGGCAGCAGCAGGCTCCTCCAGTTCGGGTAGT
>CANXYC010375990.1:0-17060 GCA_948193065.1 Aleurites moluccanus
ATATTTATATGATGGTGAAATTAGGTAAAACAAAGTATTGGTACTTTGGCATTAAAATCAACATCTAACCATCCATTTAGCTTACTTTAATCCTATTGGCCATCAAAAGTCAAAGTCAAACATGCTTACATCAGATTATCCACACCAAACCATGATCATTAAGGCAAAAATCCAATAAGGTGAGCTTATGATAGCTAATATGCTCCCGAACAATCCAACCGTCCAATTTTCCATCATTTAATCTAACGGCTAGATTTAATCAAGCCTAATCTGATATAATAGAACCACATACACCTAATAATCCCATAATCATGGCAAAATTACAGAAAGGTCCTCCCCATTCACTGAAATCACTAAAACACCCCCGATCGAGCCAATTTTGCCGAAATTGCCTCCAACCGGGTACATTTTCCATACAATTCCCAAATAAATTATTTAAGACCATTTACATTTACTTTTATTCTTTCCTTTACTCAAATATACTGATAAATTTATGAAACCTCGAAAAAATGCAATATTATAATTTAGTCCTCCAATTACCAAAAATTCCAAACTTACCCGATTGGGTCCTAACTAACTTCAAACCAACTCTAGGCCTAAAAATTAGGTCATATAACATGCATATATATATATATTCCATGCATCCATATATTATATTAACACATCATAAAGAAAGGAAAATAATTTCCCTAAAGGTCCCTATCAGGGTTTAGGCTAAGGTGTTACACAAATGATCATTTTAGTCATAACAAAGAAATTTCAATAAGCATAATTGCTCAAGGTGTTTCGATCATGTCAGTAAAATGAGTATGAAATAATAATTATTGTTTGGAATTAAATTACAAGCATGATAATATTTAACTATTAAGAAACTAAAAATCAAAACTTTTAACTCTCTAATCAAAGTACACAAAAGTGAGGATCGTTATCAACTCTACCACCTTTATCACTTTTTTTGGAAGTTACAAATTCAATGTAATATAACTTAGAACTCATACAACATTAAATTTAGAATTTAAGTCTTAATCAAGCTAATGTTACACTAACCCTAATTCTAGGATTTCCATCATTCCTATTTCACCTATATTAATTCAAGTAGCTTAAATTCCTCAAATTAGAAGTTATTCTATGCTTATAACTCATAAATACTAAGACTAAGAAATTGAAATTACCTCAACATGTGAAATAAAATCAAGCCTAGTTATTGAAATTCCTTTTCCACTAGCTTTGAAACCCTTCTCTAATCTTTAAACACTTATTTTAATTTAATAATAAACTTTAGATTTATAGGAATGGTGTTTTGGGTTTGGGAGGAGGTAAGGTAATGGAATGAAGTTGGAAGAAACTTAAGAAGAAATGGGAGGAGGTGGTTTGGCCATAAGAAAGAAGAAATGGGAAAAATAATAGAAATTTTTAGGTTTTATTTCTTTAAAAATATCTTAAGGATATAGGCCTCACCATAGGTCCACTAATTTTATATACTTTCAATTTTACCCTTAGTTTTTTTACATATTTTTTATTTTACTCTCTTTAATTCCATATTATTTTATTAATATATTAGAATGTGGGTCCCACATGGGTCCCACCACTACCAATTATACATTTTCAATTTTACCTCACTTAATTACCCTAATTCCAATTATGTCCTACCTAATTCCCATATTAATTTATTAATTCTTTTAATTCCTATATTGAATCATTTTATTATTATTCTATTTTTTAATTCATTTATATTATTTAGATACTTAATTTTAGGTTTCTAAGTTTATGTTAAAATATTTAACTCTTAATACCTAATATTAAATATAGATACTATAACTTCTTATACTTACATAAACTAAGGTGTTCTTATCATATTTCTAGGATAGTACATTCTATCCCCTTCAATAAAATCAGGCCTTAAATTTTCGAATATACTTACTTCATTCTTGGAACGGTTGCAGATAACTTAGAGTTGGGGAATGTGAGATGGATCTAGAAAATACTTTCGCAACATTGATACATGAAAGACTGGATGCACATGTGTGAGGTTTTGTCCGAGCATCTAGATGCTCGTTTGGGTAATTTCTTATGCAATAAAGACAACTTTTGCTTTACATTTGCAAATCATTTCTTCAACTTTTATTTTAAAATTATTGTAAAGTTGCTACCTTTATTTTTAAGGGAAAAAAAAGGAAAACCCAATTTTTAACTTCAAAATATAACCCAAAGATAAAATCACTAGACCTTCGAACTGGAATTGAGTTTAGGGACTAGGTTTTTAGTTGAGAAATGGTGGAATACCGCCAACACATTCCGCTTTCCTTGTGGCGAGTTGACTATAACTCCCATAGACTTGTGCATATTGACTGGGTTATGATTCAAATCTCACCCATTCGAGATTTGCTTCGACTGGCGAGTTTCGAGGAGATGGTGAGATTATTAGGACAAGATCCTTCTCGTGTCCGGAGTACAGTTTCACGCACCTAGCTACTAGCATGCATGAGAGACATGAAGCTTTTTGGCAGAGAGTTTCAAGCAGTTGAGCCTATAGCTCGCGTTATGATATTGATATTAGCGGATTGCACCTTCGCTCGCACCCGTTGGGACATAGTTGATCTAAACGTTCTTCCCAGTTTGATGGACTTGAGACTGCTTGAGACATATGACTGAGTTGGAGCTATTTTGAGCACTATGTACCAAGAGATGACTGACCTATCCTAAGGAGCGCTTACTTCTTTTGGAGGGACGTTCTTTATTTGGGAGGTATGTTTATGTTTTGTGTCTATCTTTAGATTTTTGCTTGTTATGATTGTTTGTTTGTCTGACTGTTTTGCCCCCTTTTTTTAGCTTTGGGCTTATGAGTATTCCCTACTAATATTAGGTGGAACAGGGAATATAGGATGGGGCCACTGAGGCATAACTTTCGCACTATCAGAGCATTCTTTGGTAGCCTTGATCTTTCTTAGGTATTTATTGCCTCCTTTCCTTCATTTTTTCAATTATGACTGGAAATACCGACAATGACTTGCTTGTGTAGAGGCGACCAACCACTTTTGAGACAAGAATAGAGTTGATGCTAGCTATGCTGCATAATTGCTTTGTAATGTCATTTTCTCGGTTGTTACTTCGCTCTCTGTTTTACAAATTATATTATTTGAGGGAGAGAGTTAGGATTCAAGCATTGGGAGAGTGGGCCACCCCTAAATATCCTCCTGTTGACATGAGATGGGGCTTTGATATCCATATTACAAATGATTCTTATGTCGGTTCGCCTATTGTTCTGTTTCTCCATTTTGAGATTCCATACCTAGAGTTCTGCCAGACCTACCTGATGGGCCGTGTTGGAGATCCATGCCACTTTTCTTCTCATTTTGCTGGACCTTCTACTTTCAGAGCTCAAACTGATATGCCTTCAGTGGGTACTAGTGTAGGGGAATCTATTATAGCTCCTCCAACGGCTAGAGATCTGAGCTCGAGCGCAGGACATAGTGACCGCCTTTAATCCTTTATTGGAAATTACTGAAGACATCCCTTACATTAGAGGTGATGGTCATATGAGGATTTACCATGTTCTGGATATGGTTCACCCTCTTGCCCCAGATTTTTCTAAGAACATCATGGTACGTGTTTCTTCTTACCTCCATAAATGATCCTTTGGTAATTTTTGTTGCTTATATTGTTCACATTATCGATGTATATTCCAGATGGCTATACCTAACAGACTTATTAGACGAGGTGTCGGATGGAGATGGCTATCACCTCTTTATTGACTCAACCAAAGATTGACATATGGGCCCATCAACAGGAGGATCCTCATCACCGGAGGAGGAGAAATTGAAATTCTGTGACTAATTTTTTTCTTCTGCTTTCTACTTCTTGCTTTTGTTTCTGCTTCTTTTTAGACACTTGATATGTACAAAATGTTACATCTTTATGTTTTATGGATGTTGGATGTATACATGCTATGATGATTATGCACCCTTCTATTTGAATGGATGTTTATGCAACTGATGTTTTAATGTTATCGTGCAAAATTTATGCAACTTTAATGCAAGATCATAATTAAAATTTATGCGATGCATGTCCTAAAATACCCTGAGAATTTCGTTATTAATCCTCCTAGCTAAAAAAAAAAAAAAAGAGCGGCCATCTGTAAGAAGAAATTGTTCCACCAAAAAGAAAGCCATCTGTCGCTAAGGGACTTTAGAGCCACTAGACGATGCCACTAGGCAAGGGTTGTGATGCCACCAACATCCTGGTCTGATTTTTTGTATATTTAAGCTTTGTTCTTGCACAAAAGTCATTCTAACTTTCTTTTCATCAATTTTCTTACACTATTCTTTGTTTTTTAGAGTCAATATATATTTTTTCATGGAGCCCTACTTCAGCTACTACATATTCCTACGGACTAAGAACCTAGACAAAGTTGATAAGATTAACTTAGGTAGGTATGGGATCAACTTTGTTTTGACCCTGAGAGGATGAAAGTGGATTGGGACTTTATAAATATTTGTTTAAACTTCGTTGCCCATGTATTCTGCTTTGGAGCTAGCATGGAGGAGATGTGCCCTACTTTTGAGGAGTTTAGTGCTATTCTAGTAGCAATCTAGATGCTGCTTTAGCTGTTTCAGAGTTTAGGGTCAGACATTTTCTTCCTTTTAGGAGGCTTCTGGGTTTGGGTCATGATTTGGCTAGTTCTATAGTTCAGGATAATCAGGTTAACCTTACTATAGTGATAAAGAAGTTCCAGGACCTCAAGGATCCTCATAGGTAGAAGTTCAAGATGCTAGCTCTGGTTTTCTATCTAATAGTTGGATGTCTATTTTCTAGTTCACCTGGCTGGAGTAATATACAGATAGTAGAGTTGGTTCCTCAGATGGAGCAGGGCTATTCCATTACCAGTCTGCTTCTGGCTGAGACCCTTCTTAGCTTGGATGCTAATTACTGGATGGCAGGATTCTAGTCAGTGAACTTAGTCATCCTTCAGGTAGAAAACTTTTTCTTTTCTTAGCTCTATTATGCTTAGATTCCTTTCTTGATTTCTGATGTTTTGCTTTAAAATGACTTAAGTTTGGCTAAAGGATCAGCTTCAGGTAGTTGGTCCTCTAGATAGGCTGCTTATTATGTTGCTAGGTACCTCATACGCAGGACCTTAATCCACTTGATTCTCAGAGGGAGTGGACTTCTTAACTCTTAGAGCTAGTTCCAAAGGATCTCTTGTGGTATTGCCCATGGTATGGGATCAATTCCTTTATCACAATGAGCTATGGCTACATGATGGTTTACTTGATGAGTATGGAGTTGAACACATTTTATTAGGGTACTAGGATTCTAAGGTAGATGGGTTAGTCCTAGGGTATTCCTTTAGATGGGGTCATTTTTCCTACATCTCTTATTACTGGTACTGTTGCCTAGGTTATAATGAATGGCTGAAAGAGGTCTATGCACTTTGTTAGATCAACTGACTTATAAGATAAATTGGAGAGGTATGATGACTGGTTTATCACTTCGGTTTGGCCTGTTCAAAAGATCAAGCGAGTTACCTTGATAAAGGAGTCAGAGGCAGGGATGGAAACATACAATACACATATGCCTATGATTGGCACACATATATTAGCTGGTAAAGTGATAGAGGCGACATGGTTGGATCTATATGATAGAAGGGATTCTGAAGATTCTGATAGTGCAATTGCTGATAGAGCTTCTGAGAGAGTAGTTGTTGATAGAGGTTCTAGGAGACCAGTTGATAATAATGATGATAAGGATTTTGATGATGATAAGGACATTCACACTAAGAGGAGGAAGACTTGTAGTTAGGATTTTCTTTTTAGCTTCTGTCCACCTAGGATTAGTTTAAGACTTTTATTTTGACTCGGATGCTTTCGACATTGGTTTGGACCTTTATGATTTGAATAAAATTAGATGGGAGTTTATTTTTGACATTTTTCCATGATGAATGAGACAAACTTTATGATTTATGCCTTTTGAATTATTGTGAGATCAATGTTAACTAAAATTAGACATTTTTTTTTTCTTTTATTTTTCTTCTTTTTTTCTTCTTACCTTCTTTTATTATTTGTCTAATTTTTGTCCAAATCGACTTTTTAGGTTTTCAACTCATCGAGCTGCTCTAATTTTTTTCCTAAGATGCCTTATTCAGGTTTTCAACTTAGCAAGCAAGAGTTAATTAATCTTGGCACAAAAAATGATGATTTTATTATGATTTGGACCGTACCCAAAACGAGTTGCCTATGTATCTCCGTAACACTTTTTCATCATTAATTTTTTCTTTGAGAGAATTAGGTCCTCATAGTTCTGTTTATATAACTCATTATCATCACACAAAATATCTTTTTAATTGATCTAAATTACACTGATTTGCAAATTTATTTCCATCAATGTCCATGAGTATGACTCATTCGCTAGACAAAATCTTCTTGAGTATGTAAGGACCAACCCAGTTAGGTTATAACTTCCCCCTTGGATTATGAACCGGAGCTCTGATTTCCTTTAAGACTAAGTTTCTTTTTTCTAATCCTCTGTCATTCACTCTTTTGTTGAAATGCTTGGCCAACCTTTGTTGATAACCTTGAACTGATACAAGGTATCTATCCTTTTCTTGTCTATAGCTTTCATTTGATCATGATACCTTCTGATCCATTATGCTTCATCAATCTGACTTTCACATATGACTCTAGCATACTGGATTTACATCTCAAATGGAAGAACTGCTTCTATGCCATAAACTAAGGAATAAGGAGTTGGCCCAGTCGGGGTGCAAATGGAAGTCTGATATCCCCAAAATGCATATGGAAGATGCTTATGCCGATTCATATGACTAATAATCATTTTCTACAGGATAGTCTTAAGGGTCTTGTTTGCTACTTCAACTGCCCCATTAGTTTGCGGACGGTAAGGCGAAGACCTATAATTTTGGATTTTCTTACTTTTGAACAAATTGACTATTTTTTTTTGGAAATGCAATCCATTGTCCTATATGACCTCACAAGATAACCTATATTGATAGATTATATTGGTCTGAATGAAATGTGCTACCTTTTTAGCATTCAACACCTGATAGGAGGTTGCTTCCATCCACATTGTGAAGTAGTCAATGGCAACTTAGATATATTAATTTCCATTAGGGTATTTTGGACTGCTGCAACCGATGGCATCTATACCCCAAGTTGCCAACGGCTAGGGAGTTGCAGTCAAGTGTAGCAAAATTAGAGGTCTTTTATGTAATTTGGGAAAAATATGACACTTATGGCATCTTTGTACATACTTAGCACAATTCTTATTCATGGTTAACCAAAAGTATCCCAAATTCATGACTTTTCTTGCCAAGGCAAAACCATTCATATGCGGTCCCTGCTCTTCGTCATGAACCATTCCATGATCTGCTGAGCTTCTTCTTCTGTCACACATCTAAGGTGGATATTATTCCATACCCTTTTGCACAACACATCACCATTCAAGACGAAGTTGCTAAGCTGCCTTAATGTTTTGTGGTATGATTTTGATGGCCCTTTTGGATATTGCTGAGTTTTTATGAAGTTGAATATATCCCAGAACCACGGTTTCCCATTGGCTGGCTGAATATGCATGCAAGTAGTATCATACCCTAGCTGTCACTATACTTTAATGACCACTGGTCAGACAATCTCAGTACCCATCATATCTATCATGGAAGCCAAAGTTGCCAAAGCATCGACAAACTAATTCTTAGATCGAGGTAAATAATGAAAATATAATTCATGGAAGTTTTATGTGAGATCATTTACTCATTGAAAGTAAGGCACTAAGCGTTATTCTCTTATCTTCCATTTAACAAGAGCTTGGAATACAATCTGATTGAAATCCCTATATACTTCTAGCTAATCAATTCTCATACTGACAGCGCATTCTAACCGCATATGCATCCTTCATATTCAGCTTCATTATTGATTCTTTTGAAAGCAAGTTTAACAACCATGGGAAAATGATCCCTATATGGTTTTAACTAAAATGACACCAGCTCAAAAACCCTTGCTATTAGCTGCACCATCAAAATACATCTTCCACACTTCTGGCTCTATTTCTATGATATCTTCATATGGGAATTTAGGTTCAAAAGAATCATTACTCTGCAAAAGAGTTGAAGCTAACTGGTCAGTTATAATGCTTTTTTTGATTGCCTTTCTTGGGACATACTTTAGATCAAATACCACGAGAAATGCCATCCATCGAGCAAATTTGCTGTCAAGAACCGACCTCTCCATAAGGAATTTCAAGGGGCTCTTATCAACGATAACATGCGTGGTATATGAACCCAAATAATGTTGCAATATGACCCAAACTAGTGTTAGGCACAATTTTTCAATCTGATTGTATTTGAGTTCATATACAAGCATGTGCTTACTTAGGTAGTAAATGACATTTTCTTTATAAGAATCAGTTGCATTCTGAGCGAGCATTGCACCCATAGCTTATTGAGTTATAGACAGATATAAAAACAAAGGTTTGCCTGGCCTTGGAGGCTATAGAACAGGAAGATTAAACAAATATTTTTTAATCTTCTTAAAGGTTTGCTGGCACTCATCATTCCATTACTTAGCAGCTCCTTTTCTTAATAACTTAAAGACAGGGCTGCATGTGTCAGCCAACTGGGCAATGAAACGACTGATGTTATAATACCCCAGCAAACATAACAGTAGATAGTAAGATAGAATAGTAGATAATATATGGATATATTGAATTACAGTAATTGATATAATATTGGTTGAAGTATGAATAGGCTCAATCGATTATAGAAATATACAGAGAATGATAGAGAATAATATTTAAGAATTTTTGAGTCTCAATCGGGTGTCTTTTGAGATACTATCCCGGAAAGTACCGGTGTTAATTATATTACCGGGAAAATAGCAGTCCAGCTAATTTAAGAATTTCTGACCTAGATTTAAGGGATTAAATAACTTAATTTTATGTGAAATTTTGGTGGAAATAAAGAGTTGAAAAATATTTTGGAACACTGAAAATAAGAGTAATGACAAAATTATAAATTAAGACAACTTTGGGGGTAATTTTAGAAATTCACTGTCTGGGATCCAAAAATTACCCAAAATTATTTTTAAAGGATAGAATAACTTAAAATAAGGTATTTTACTCCCCACACTTGAGGTTGAATCTAAACATAATAGACAAAATAAATTACAGAAAATTATGAGGTTAAAATTGCAAATAAAGAAAATTTTGGGGAAAAAATATAATTAAACAAAGTTATGGGACCACCTATTCTAGAAGGGAGCATATGTGGCCGGCAAAAAGAATGAAGAAATGGCCAAAGTTATGCAATTTATTTGATTAAAATAAGACTTTACATTAACTTTATATAAGTCAAAATCTTTCTTCTTATCTTTCTTTTTATATTATAATTCCCTTAAGTAAAAGACAAAAGAACAATATCAATTTTTTTTAGAACATCTGACCAAATGGCTAAGTTATGGAAATACTATGTGTTTTTAATTAATTATAAAATATTAAGGAAATAGTAAAACAACATGTGTTTTTAGTGACTTTTTCTCATTTTCTCTAGAATTCTCTACACATTTCCTTTTTATTTGACTTTAGTGTATAAAGGAAAAAGTGTTGGCTGCCATAAGGGAGGATTTGGCCGAACCATGTGTAGAGAAAGTGATAAAAAATATACTTCCATTCCTTTCAAAGAAATCAACTAAAATTAGATAGGAAGAGATGAGAGAAAGAAGAGTTAAGAAAGGAAGTTGATGGAGATTATGTGAAGCTATATGGAGAGATCAAAGAAGATGGAATCAAAGAGTTTAACTTAAGGTAATGATTCTAAAATTATTATTCTTAATTGTATTTAAGTGTTCTATAGCATGATTTGGCAAATAATTGAGGTAATTAAGTTAAAAATGTAAAGAATGAGCTAGGGTTTATATAGTTTATGAAATCTGATTTGAGGCAGTAAATTGTGGTTAATATTTCAAAATTTTAATGATTGAATTTGAGGATAGTTAAAAAATTAAAGTTGTAGATAAATATGTTAATTAGATTTATGTAAAAGGAATTTGGAAAATTCGAAGTGAGGAAAGAGTTATTTGGTAAAAACTGTGACTGACCTGAAATTAGGTTTTCTAGAAAATGCTACTATATTTTTATTGTATATAACGATAGAGACAGAATTAGAAGAAGTGTTCAACATTAAAAATGTTCATTTATGTCTTATATATAATCCTGTAAAATTATTTTTCAATTGGATTTGTGGTTTATGAGATATTAAGTCATAAGTTTAGACTGCCCGGAATGACTGTTGAACAAAATATAAGTTACAGGATTCTATAGATATGAGGACCTTAAATTCTGAATTAGAGAAAGTGTTAAAAGTTAAAGATGATCATTTATGTATGATATAAATGACTATAAAATGGTTTTGTAATTGGATGAGTACGGTATTAATTATAGATATAGAAAAAGGGTATATCTGGATAAAACTTTTAGGGCAGTAGTTTAATTTTGAAAATTCACTAATAATTGTACAGTGACCCAAAAATTCTAAAATTTGGATGTTTTATAATTGTATGTGTATATTTTCAATAGGAGAAGGAATTATAGTAATTGGTTAAGTATTGATTGAGTTATTAGTAAAAGAATAGTACTTGCCAGAATAAGATTTATAGGCAGAATGCAGGCAACATGACTATTTATAAATCTAAGTTTAAATTAACAACATAAATTGTATAGTAATGAGTTTAATGTTGCATTTCTCTAAATCAATATTTAGCTAGTAATTTAGTTATTATAATCATAATGCCTAAGTAATTTAATATTAACTTATCATTTACTGATTCAATCGGTACAATAATCTATTTTAGTCGCTTTCAATTCTTATTCACTTTCAATTTACTACCACTTTTATCAATTCTTAATAAGTATTTCTTTCTATATTACATAATATATATATACACATTAAGTAGAGGATGAAGTTCATAAAGGATAACACTGATAATTATATTAACAGATAACTTCAAATGACGAGACGCAATCCAATGCTCCATGGTACACTTATTAACTCATTAATACCTACGACACATATTCTAAACCTTTAGCTTTGATACCACCTCTATCACGATCCGATTTCGGATCGCGACTGTCCTAGGGCACGGGTAGACTTAAGGTCACCAGAAATTCATAGAACCCATTAAACAGTTCATTTATCAATCATTCAATCAATATTAATTTATTAATAAATACTTAAATCCCATTTATTACTTGTAAATTTTACATAAATTTTGCCAGAGTTTCCTTTGAAATTTTAATACTATTTCAGACTCGAAATTGGGTCTTTCATAAATTACATAGCCTGCACTAAAATTATTTTTACACTCCCAATAATTTGCCATCCTTATACCCTCAACTTCAATAAAATCAATAATCACACATGACACTTCTAAATTTCTTTTAAAATATGTGAATTCTATTTTATTATATTTCAGTATCACTTTACCGTCATTGTCATTATCAATCATTAGATATTACACATTATAATTTTTTTAATATCACTGTAATATTAAATATTTCACTGTTCATATATCATTATAGTACCCAATCATCTAATTATACTCAGTACCATGGAGCTCTGAGTGGACACTTATAACCTTTAGTGAATAGTATTCTATCTTGATGTACTTAACATTCTAAGTCGGAAAAAGGAATTGACTTGGAATCAGCTTTCTCTATCTCATCCTTGTAAAAATTAGAAATCGTAATTTGGTGAGTATAAAATACTCAGTGAGCACGCATATATCATTATATATGAGATATAAGTATATGGTAATAAAATATCAATGGTAAGCAATAAGATATAAGTCTAGAATCAATGATCAAGTAAACAATACTCGCATCATGTAGATAAGACAGATAAAGGGATGGACTATATGTAAATATACAATCTCCAGTAGTATCAGTATGGACTATATGCGAATATACAGTCTCCAATAGTATCAGTATCAGTAAGCATAAAGCTGATCGACCCTATGTCCAGGATCATAATCCCTCCCAACTAAGGCCTCAGTAATCAATGTGCACATCGCCGACAGTATATTCCCACTACCCTGGAGCGGTAGCTCTGTCAAATCCACAAATAAATAGACCAATGGAAATCAATAACAATATGAAGTATACATTAAGAACATTTCGGTACAATGGCTTTCAATACACAGGTTTACTTATCAATTAGTACATAAAAGGCATTTCAATATCAATAGCAATCAATGAATATGGATAAATTCAATCTTTTTGGAAGATCAAAGAATGATCAATAATAACAAGTGGAATTTAATCAAGAAAGAAACATACTCATTGGGTCAAAAAATCAAAACATGAGTATGCATAATGATGTATACGTTACTCACCTTAGCTTATAACTTGTACATTTCCCTTTTTCCTTTATCCTTGATTTTTTGCCTTATCTCTTATGGTATCCATCACATCTCTTATTCATTCTTGACTCTACATATCCAAATTAATTTCTGTTTAGATACTATTTAATATAAACTTACATTACTTATATTTATATTAAAGAAAAATTCTTCAAATTTCCAAGTTACTAAGATTTTGCCTATAAAGAATCTTACTAGCAGCTTGTATTCCATTACTTATATATCTCTATACAATTATCCAATTGCTTCAATTATTATTCCTAATTAAACTTAACATATAAGAATCTAACATATCCAAATTTCACATTAAAATTATTACTACACAATTTGTGGTGTTAATTTAAACTTAGTACTACAACCAGTCCTGTTGTCCTGCATTCTGCCTGAAATCCTATTCTGGTAGATTCTGTTCTTTTTCTAATAACTCAATCAATACTTAATCAATTACTGAAATTCATTTTCCTATTGAAAATATACACATAAAATTATAACACATCCAAATTGTATAATTTTTGGGTCACTTTACAATTATTAGTGAATTTTCAAATTTAAACTACTGCCCGAAAATTTCTATCCAAATAGACCCTGTTTCTATGCTTATAATTAATTCCTTACTCATACAATTATAAAACCATTTTTGAGTAATTTATATAACACATAAATGATCATCTTTAATGTTTAACACTTTCTCTAATTCAGAATTTAAGGTCCTTATATCTATAGAACTCTGTAAACTATGTTCTGTTAAACAATCATTCCGGGCAGTCTACACTTATGACCTAATATCTCATAAACCACTATTCCAATTGCAAAAAAAATTTTATGATATTATATATAAGACATAAATGAAAACTTTTTATGTTGAATATATCTTCTAATTCTGTCTCTATCATTATATAAAATAAAAATACAGTAGCATTTTTCCATAATCTTAATTCCAGGCCAGTCACTGTTTTTACCCAATAACTCTTTCCTCACTTCGAATTTTCCAAATTAATTTTATAGAAATCTAATTAACACATTTATATACAGCTTTAATGTTTTAACTATCTTCAAATTCAATCATTAAAATTTCAGAATAATAGCCACAAGTTACTGCCATCAAACAGATTTCAGAAACTATATAAGCCCTAACTCATTCTTTACATTTTTAGCTTAATTACCTCAATTATTTGCCAAATCATGCTATAGAACTGTTAAATACAATTACAAATGATAAGTTTAGAATCATTACCTTAGATTAAATTCTCAAATTCCATCTTCTTTCTTCCTCCATAAAGCTTGAACACTACTTTTCTATCATATTTTCTTCATAAATCTTCTTCTTTCTTCCATTTCCTATCTATTTTTGGCTGATTCTTTAGAAAGGTTGAAAGATATATTTCTTTGGATTTTCTCCCCCTCTATGTCTCAGTTCCCTTCTCCAAAAATAGCATACAACATATAGTTCTCATCTTTTCAAAAGCCAACAAAAATTGAAGATAAAAAAAAAGAAAATTCTAGAATTTGGCTTATTTGGCACCTATTTAATTAATTAATAAATCAATTAATCATTTTTCCTATTAAATATCCATCTCCTCACCCATGGATGGCCACTTCATCAAATTTCTAGAATGGGTGGGTCCCACAACTTTATTTAATTATACTTTTGGCCCAAAATTTTTCTTATTTGTATTTTCGACCCTAAAACTTTCTGTAATTTATTCTGTCTATTCTATTTAGATTCAACGTCAAGTTTAGGGAAGGAAATACCATGTTTTAAGTTGTTCTATCCTTGAAAAATAGTTCTTGGTCATTTCTAGATCTTAGATAGTGGATTTCCAAAATTACCCCCAAAGTCGCCTTTATTTATAATTTTGCCATTACTTTTATTTTTAGTGTTCCAAAATATTTTTCATCACTTTCTTTTCACAAAATTTCACATAAAATTAACTTATTTCATCTTTCTAAGTTTGGGTAAAAAATTCTTAAATTAGCCGGACTGCTATTTTTCCGGCAGTGTTTTCGACACCGACGATTTCCAAAAAAGTTTTGCATTTACTTTCTAACTATGTCTCTAAAAATGTTTTCCATCATTTTAATACTTTTAAATCATAAACTGAGAATTAATTCATGCTTACAAGATGGGGCTTCCTAGGGTATTACAATTGGCCTACCGATTTCCTTTGCCGAACCAACCTTTGTTCCATACCTTTGTTATTTACCATACTACTTATCATTAATTGTATATCGTATATTGCAATGCCATTTGATTTGAAAGATATTAAGCTTACCGTTATTAATGGTACCATTGTTGAATAATGGTGTCTATTGATATGATATTCACTTGTATTGACCTAAATGTGGTTTGATAGAGCTGCCGCTTCGACAGGGTAGTGGGTAAATACTGTCGGCAATGTGCACATTGATATTGATGACCTAGCTGAGAAGGGTGATTGGTCCCGTCCATAGGACCTGATCAGTCTTATGCTTACTTGATATGTCATCGACTGTGTGATTACACATAGTTTACGTGTTTCAGGGCCCTATATCTGTCTTACCATATGATTCCATATCTTTGATATGACCATTCATATTCCTGTCAGATTCTGATATTGATTATGTAACTCATCATGACTGATATTGTTTTCATTGCTCCTTTATCATTATGTATTATTGACCCAACCTATTTGATTTGCGATGCATATAGATTCATTAAGTATCTTATATACTCACCATTTCTTTGTTTAACCATTTCAGGAGAGGAGTAGATTGCATAATCCCATCTTCTGATATTTAGTAGATTTCTGCTCACTGTTGATATATGTAATATTTTGAATTCTGTATTTTTGGTGTTCATAATCTAGCTGCTCTATGGGGTATGTATGGGTTAGCTAGGATATGAACATGTATATAAGTATGTGATGATATTCTATGGTATATGATGATCATATGACATGTTATAATGACTGTTACAACCAACTGCACTAGATTATATAAAGAATTGCAGAATGACAGAATGTGTAATACCCTAGAAAGCCATAACATAAATGCATGATTTTATTCTCAGTATATGGTCCATTAGTCTTGAATTGATGGGGAATAATTTTAGAAATATAGTTAGAAAGCAAATTTAAAACTTTTTCGGAAAATGACGGTGTCAGGAACACTGCCGAGAAATTAGCAGTCTGGTCAACAGAAGAATTTCTAAAGTTGACTTGGGGGTAAAATATGACCATAATTTATGTGTAATTTTGGTAAAAAGAAAGAAGTGAAAATCAATTAGGAACACTGAAAAAGTGAATAATGACATTTTGGTAAATAAAGGGAAATTCAAGGTGAATAGTGAAAATGGATCAGTCGGAGTTACAGAATGACTCCAGAACAATTTTTATAAATAAGCATAAATTAAAATAAGCCTATTCACTTTTCACACTGAAATTAAAATCCTGACATAATTGTCAGAATAAATTTCAAAAGATTTAAGGATCAAATCGTAAAGAATTAAACTTGAGGGATTTAGTTGTAATTTTACAAGCTATTTTGTCTTATTTGGATCTTCAAATTCATGGCACCATTATCTTCTTCTTCCCCATTTTTCTTCCTCCATTTTTGCAGTTTCTTCATTCCATTTCTTTCCTTCACAACTTTCTCATTTCTTAACCAAAATTAGCAAAATTTGATAGAAAAATCAACTACTCACTTAGCTTTATTCATTTCTAGCCTTGGAATCTTGATTGGAGCAAAGGATTGGGAGGCCTATTTCCTTGAAAAATTCGGCCTAAGAGGAGTAATTGGGTAAGTACTTCATTTGTTTAGTTTGATCATTAATTTAGTGTTGTTTTAGGTTTAATTAAACGGGTTTAGTGTTTAATTGCTTTAGATTATCCAAATTTGATTGAATTTATAATTGGAATGTTGAAATTGAAGTTGTAAAGCATGAGTTTGTAAATTAGTGTTAGAAATTGCAAATTGACGTTAGAAATGATCAATTGGATATGAATGAACAACTAATTGATGGTTAATTTGATGTAGAATTGTAGATTATGGTTTTGGAGTTTTCAAAGTAGCCATAAATTGGGGATTTTGATGAAATTGGTGCAATTGGCTATTGCATTGGCTATTGGAAGGTTTAGGTGAGTTTACAATGTATCAATTACCATGTCTAAATGCTTAAATTGATTAATGGACACCAATTGTGCAAAACCCTAAAGTGGCCGAACCATGATGCCCTAACTTTGCCTATATGTTTGTTTGATTTTCCTTGGTTTTTTCTTGCCAATTTGACCCTAATTTAATGTTGTTTAATCTTGTTCTTGATACCTTTGTGTTGTTGGACAATGTACCTTGTTATTGGTTTGAATGGGCAAGTTAATTTTGCACAGAACCCTAACCTATTGGCTTGCCATTGTATGCCATCTAATGTTGATAAATTGCCTACTTTATTTTTCATTGGCTTATTGGTTTGCATGCCATAGGCTTACCAATTGAATGCCATTATCGCCAGCGACATTGGCATGCCAATTGACCCACCCATTTCGGCCACCGAACCATCATTTGTTTCTTGCCTTTTCTTACTACCATATTTGATATTATTGATTGTATATTGCCTATGACATTGTAATTGAGCTTATTGAATATTGAATTGATTGATAC